>PVJA010011139.1:0-55526 GCA_004027025.1 Myocastor coypus | reverse complement strand
GAGCCACAGTTCAGCACCTCTAAAAAGGACACTTTGATAGCCTCCACATCAAGAGACTTTTGTGGGGATTTAATAAAGTGATGCCTATAAAACAATACATACCATGTAGTACATACTGCTGAATATGTGGAAATGGGTACAGTGGTCACAGGAGGCTACCAGATTAACCACCACCATTGCCATTTGGATGTTTTCAACAGCCTGACACAATGTGCAAAGTCATTCCCATTCTGGAAATGAGGAAACTATGCTCCACACACACATGCACACACACACACACACACACACACACACACACACACACACACAACTTGCTCAAGTAATGGGTCCCATAGGGGCTCCCTGCTTCTGTCCTATCACTGTGATTCCTGTCCCTTCCCCTCCCTCTGCTGATCTTTCTAAACACTCATACCACAAGGATCTAAAGTACCAATCTTCATTGGAAGTTCATCAAAGTTCTCAGAAAATGTTTGCCCACCAAGCTACTCCATGCAACAATATTCAAACTGGAACATTCCCTCTTTGGTAATGAACCCCTCTCACATTTTGATTGATCTCCTCAAAATGTGTCCACACCAGCTCTATTCCATGTTACCCGCCTAACTATCATGTTATAGAGCATAGGCAAATATAATTATCATTCTAGGAATTTAAAAAACATATGTAATGTCACACAGAACCCAGGGCTCCTAAGATCCAGAGCACTACTCTGTAATCTATCTGTAAGTTACCTGGTGGGATAGCACACTGGCTTTATGGTGCTGGATATAGTTCATAGATACCCATTATATCGTGGGCGATTCCCAAGGACAGGCACCTTGCTGGTGACCTCTATCAAATTCTTTTTTATTATCTCTGTATTGTCAGCATCAGGCACAGTCTCTTCCTGTCCCAGAGGACATGAAAGAGGAGGAAAAAGAGACTTTGGGAATGCAAGCAGACAGAGCCTTGAGACCACTAACCATTTTTACCTGGCTGTTCAAAGTATACCCCACGAAAAATAGTACAGGGGGACCTAGTCAGAGCCACACAGAGCACTGTGAAAACTGCTCAGCCAACAATACACCATGTCCGACTCCAGGGAGCACACACAGGAACCAGAGCGAGAGTACTCATTCCATTCTATCACAAAGAAAACCACCTCAAAATGTCTTCCAAAGAGCCAGCCAACAATGCTTCCTACCTCAGCTTGGCTGGTGGCCAGACCTGGTGAGACCTGCAAGTTAAAGAAAAAAGACATTAGTATTGATTCAACAAGAAGGTAATTGGATTAATTGTCTTTTTAAAGCAACTGGCATCAATAATTTGTTATAACTAAGGGCAATCTCTCTCTGTCTCTCAGTCTTTTTTTCTCTGTCTCTACCTCTGTCTCTCTCTGGCTCTCTCTCTCTGGATTTCTCTCTCTCTCTCTCTCTCCTCCACCTCCTCCTCCTCCTTCCCTTCCCCCCATAAAAGTACTTTTTCTTTCACCAAACACAGCAACACGATTTTCTTTCCCGCTCTTCTTTATGAGGTGAAGAGGATAATTAATATTTTTAACATATTGTATCAATCTTTCCAGGAAAATAAAAGGGAAGAGGGTTATGTGCATTGCTCAGGTACCCATCACGATTCAATGAACTCTGAAAAGACAAAAAGCCAAACATTTGAAGATATTTTTGAGAGTTATTTTCTCAAAGTTTCAAGTCAGTGTTATGAGAAGTTAAGACTACAGCAATGACGGTACCCTTATAATTGCAAAATGCCTCCAAATATTGTGAAAGAAAGAGATGTGCCAGGCACTGAGCCAATTTCTTTATATTTTTTGTCTCATTTAATCCCCAGAAGAACTCTTCTTATCCCCTATTCATCAATGAGAATATTGAGGCTTAAGAAAGTTAGATAAGTTTTCTAAGATCTGAAAGTTATTAAGTGGAGGAAATTAGATTTAATCTCCAGATAAAGGCATACAGACTTTCAGACTCATACCTTGAGCCTACCATGTACCAGAGGATTTTATTTATACACTACCACTCCTGCCCAGATATGCCTAGAAGTATCTCCTATCCAGAGTTTCATACAATTTTTGTCTGGCAGCTATTGAGGAGCCTTCTGTCCTGCAACTTTATCCCTGAAGCAGACTGGGGCAACCACAGTCATCAGAACAGAGGCCCGGGCCCAGCGGGATGGCTCAGTGGTCTAAAGCGCCTGCTTGGGAAAGCTTGGGCGGCTTCAGGGACCGCGGTTCGATCCCCGGCACCACATGCTGCGCCAGCCCTGCCGTCAGGGCGCGGGCTGAGCCAGCCATAAAAATGAGTGAATAAGCAAATAAAGGCTATGAAACAAGAAAAACATAAATAAAACAACAGAGGCCTACAGCACAGATTCCTGTCCTCCAAATTCATGTTAAAGCCCAAAGCTTCAATGTGAGGGTGTCTGGGACTTTGGAAAGAAATTGTATTTAAGTGAGGACACAAGAGTGGGATCAGAGCCCACAGAATAAGAAACACCACTGGGCTTGCCTTTTCTCTTCATGCCCATGCACACCAAGGGAGGGTCATGTGAGGACACAGTGAGAAGGGACCATCTGCAACATGTGCAGCCCAAGGGGAGAGCCTGCACCAGACACCACCCTGCTGACACCTTGATCCTGAATTTCCAGTCTCCAAACACATGAGAAATAATTTCCTGCTATTTGAGTCACCTCCTTTGTGGTGTTTCTTGGTGGCAGCATTTGCTAAGTCATAGACAGATATCAGCTCACAGCTGCGAGCCCAACAAAGGGCTGAGTATGTGCATATTCCTGAGTCAGCTGTTCAACCCCTGCAGCTCAGACTGGCTCCGCAACACCCCCCTTCCATGCTCACCCCTGAGACATCAAAGCAGTTCTCCCCTGAGCCTTGAGCCCCACTGTGTTCAGGCAGAATTCATGCACCACTAGTTTCCTACACCAGAAGTCAGCCTTCAGACTGACTTCAGCTAAGAGAGTCCATTTGCTATGGCCACAGGCCTGCCAAGCTGGGAATCCAAGGCTCAGTTCTGGATAAGAACTGTGGCACAGCAGTGTTACAAGTTAGTGTCTCCCTCCTCATTCTCTTCTCTAGCCCTTTCTGAGTCAACTCTGGGAGAGTAGCCATTGTTCTAGTCACTGCTCTAGCCATTGGCCATGTCCCTAAAGTGCAAAATAATCCCTTGGCTACAAAACTTTATGTATGTGCGTCTTCCTGAGTTTGTCTTGGTGGTGGTGGTGGTGGTGGTGGTATGTGTGTGTGTGCGTGTGTGTGTGTGTGTGTGTGTGTGTGTGTGTGTGTGTGTGGTACATGCTCATAGCTCTCTGCTGGAACTAAACCCACCAAGATGATGATGCTAGGGATAAATATGACATTCAGCAGCTGCAAGTCTCAGGAAGAACTATATTCTCCCTGCTTCACACAGTATGTGGGCGACACAGTCCTCAGCTGACCCAGCTGGTCTGCTCCACTTCATAATCTTTGTGTATCTTGACTTAGTGTGCATCACGCAATAAAATGCCTTTTCCACCCTCTTACTCACTAGGCAGTCTCACCTCTTGCAACCTTCAAGGAGTAAGTAAGTACACACAAACACAGGCGAGCATAGGCCTGGCCACCAGGCCTATGCTTATCCTTGTAATAGAAGCACACTCAGTATAGCTACCGTGGCTACAACACAGGGCTTGGACACTTAACAACCTATAGGAGGGCAAGGTAATTTGGAAAAGGTCCTCTTCCAACTAAAGCCACTCACATCCAATTTTTTACAGTGGTTCTAGCCAAATAAAACACATAAATATTCTGGATATGGCAATTGGATTTCCAATTTATGATCCTTTAAGCCAAATTAATTAGGGTACATCTGTATTATAAAATAATAGGCAGCATGGGGATGACCCAAATGTCTTGACAGCATATACTGTTGGCGAAAAAAAAAAATGAAAGTTTAAAACAGTGCACCTAAAATATTACTAATTAAAACAAAAACTATAGCTTCTATACAATACACATCCTCTTCCCACATAAATATGTATGTCCAAAAAAATGTGTGTGAGGATATGCACCAAACCGACTGCAGAAGAAACCTAGAACTTAACTGGAATTTGATGTATCAAGACAGAGAATTTTCTTTTCTTTCTTTCTTTTTTTTTTTTTTTAATTGTTTGGGACTTTTGCATAGCAACTATAGCCACTTGAAAATTACAAATATATGTAAACACATTAAACAACAAAGCCTTTGGACGGCCTCAGTGTTAAAAACAGGCCTTACAAAAATGCAGGCTATACTTTTTAACTCCTTGAAGAGAGGACTAAGAACTTCTTCATGCTTTCATATAGATGGTGGCATACTGTAGAAAGCAAACCAGAAAGTAATGCAAAAGGGAGTGATGTGGGTTTGTGACCACTTGGAGGGAAACTGCATTTAACTCATGATTTGTAATTCTGCATGTAAAATACCAATTTGATAAGCAATGGGTGAAACTTCCTGAGGATCCCTAGTAGCTAGAGCCCACTCTATACTGCATTCAGGGCAGATTTCATAGACATAATTATGTAGGTTCAGGGGCTCACTTCCAAAGTACCTAGCCCAGGTCTTATGGAGGATTGTGCATCCCCTGACCTCAGGGGACATCTCTACCCTGCTGTGACTGGGAGGGCAGGTTGGGCAAGCTGAAAGAGATCACAAAAGTGCAAGCGGGATGGGTGAGGGCCCTTTAAGGGCTCCTGATGCCAGCCTAGGCATTTGGCTTTTATCTTGTCAGCACAGCAGTCCTCAGAGTGTTTCCAGCAGGGGGCTGATATGATTAGAGCCCTGTTTGAGGTGGGCCATTCTGTGGAGCAGCATAGGACTCAGGAGGGACACAGGAAACTCCCAGCAGGACAGGCTTTAAACCTTTGTTCCAGCTATTCCCCATCCCTTTAATCATTTCCCTTCCTCTCTTTTAGTGTCTCTCTGCGTTTGAAATCCCAACATTAAGGCTTTCCTTCTTGCTTCGCTGGGAATGTGCTATACATGAGTTCTTTTCAACCTGGCCCTTAGCCTTCTGGGCTGACTCTGAGGCTGCTTTTTCCCCAGCAGAGGTTGGGGACCAGGCTTCTTTCCTAAGGCCACACCAGAAGCAAGATTTGAACCCAGCTCAGACACCAGCTCTGCCTTGGAGACTCTTTGTTCACACACAGTGAAGATTCCCATGATTCCATATATGTCGGTGCCGTGTTCGGGCAGAAAAGAATCCTGATCCTGCCACAGCTACCTGGCCCCCAGCCACACTCGTGGCTGAGAGGATAACGCTGTCTGGGGCCCTGATGCTCCAAAGTATTCCTGCTGCTGCATACGAAACAGTTCAGGTAACCTCTACAACTTGGGCAAACTCCTGGTCGGGGATCCATTTTGGTCATGTGGGGCAGAAACACCTCAAAAGGGCTTAAATACACAGGAGAACTTACTAGCTCAAGAGATGGTGAGTGCTCACAGAAAATAGGTCCAGATAAGGATCAGAGAGTTTCAGTGACTCCTCTGAATGGACCCAGCTCTGGCTCTCTGTATCAGGAGGCACTGGTTTGTGCATGGCTCTGCATCCTCTCCAATGAAGATTTAGACAGATGATGGCTGTCCGTTATTCCCAGCTGGACGTGCTCCTTCCCTATCTGATGGCTATCACTGGTCCTCTATCTTCCCTCCCTTCCTCCCATGACACTCACCAGAGTCCTGGTGGCTCTCCCAATGCTGCTCTACACAAGAAGTGGAACGAGTACTGTCTTGCTTTCTGATTTCTCTCCCTCAGCTGGATAATGACCTTCACCTGGGAAGTGAGTGCATCACATTTGCAGATGTTCCAGAGCCCATGAGAACATCACTCATGTGACAGCATTTAGGTGATTTCTCCTCACTCTCATAAAAATGTTTCATCTTCATGCCCAGGATGACCAGGTCACCTTTGCTAGACAGTCAGGGCATATGCAGCTTTGGTAGAACGAGCTCATGGGATAATGTGAAAGTGGAGTCCAGCCAGAATGGCACCACCATGGATGTTCTCCTCTCCTTCAGGGGCTCCCTCAACCTGACTTCTCTTGTAGAGGCTGTGAGGACAAACCAGGATGATTGGACAGCTTCCCAGCTATGCTCAGACCCAAGACTCCCAGCCCACTCCCAACTGGTTCTATGTAGACACCCATCCCATGTACAACTTTCAGCTTATTTCATTCCTCCCCTGGGCTGGCCAGGCTCCAATCAACAAGCCCAAGTAGGGACATCCAGGTGCTTTTCTTTAATGTTTTTCTCCTGCTTCAATTCACTGCTTCTAACAGTCCTGCTGTTTGGTCTAAGAAAATGGATTTCAGAGAAAGGGCAAAATTCTTCCCACTTGAGCAGGCAAAAAATAAAATCACCTGCTATCAATGCTGATTCCCAGGCACGTGTCATGGCCATAGATGTCCTCTGGGTAGAAGGTGCTGGCAAGTGGGAAAGTGCTGCAGGGAAGGGCTCCTGAATTTCTCAGGAGCACTCAGTTGCTGGAGCAGGCAGGGCTAGCAAAGGGCTCGCTTGATTCTTCCTCCCCTGGGAATCTAGGTGGGAGAATACCCAGGATGACATCTTGCTGCCATGAGTGCATTCAGGGATACAGCTTGGAAGGGGCCCTGACATCTTTAATCTGCTGCTTTTGAGGTCCCCATAGTCACTTTCACTGAAGCCACCCAAAACAGGACACACGGAAGACTTGCATGGGTGGTTTTCACAGACCAGATGCAGAAATAACCCTCACTGTCATCTCACGTTCTGTGGCACAGAGCTCGGCCACGCTGCCATCTCCTATGGCGTGGGAGCTGGCACTCATAACCAAGACTTGTATAAGACAGAAGGTGGCTCAGTGAGCAGAGGTGACGGCTGGGCTGCCCTTCCCACGGCAGCACCCCAGTTACATGGCTCCCTGTGGGAAAATCATCTGTTTTGCCTCTTCCAGACCCTGCTGGTGACATGGTTCTGATGGTATGAGAGAGACTGGCTCTGGCTACTGAGCAGACTTTGAAGCTGGTCTTGCTAGATGTCACAGTAAAAGGCCCAATCCCAGCTCCGTGGTGATTTCCTCCAAACTTCAGGACAATCACAGTATTTGCGTGATCCAAGCAGTAAACACAGAAGAGGGGCTGCAGCTGCCATTTCTTCATGCCACTCCTCTCTGCTTATTGAAATCCAGAGGAACAGTCTCTAAAGAACCTCCATGAGTAGACTCAGAGCGCTAAGGTCAATCTCTCAGTATCTACATGCGAAGCTTGGCGTGGCTTCAGGTTAGTGAGGGAGGGTGTTCTTGTTTTTGCTCCCCAGCCTTCATGACCTTCTGCCTATGTATAATAGTGGATGTTTATATTGGCGGGACTGCCTGGGCCCCTCTTAGAGACCCCTGAAAAGATCTGTATCCCACTTAAGGAAGACTCTCTTTCGATGGAAGAGATGCTCAGTTCTTGCACTTTGGTCCTAATAACCCATCATGTGCCTATGGGACATATTTTCCTGCCCTTCTTTGTACACATTAGCTAAAGGAACCAAGAGCCATGATGAGAGTTTGTCCTCGCACCAGGTCAACCCTCGGCCTGAGATGTCTGACTCTCTGGGTTGTTGCCACGGTTATAACCAGAACAATGTGAAACACTCTGATCAGAAAGTGGGAAAGCAGAAGCTTCAGCGGTGCTAGCACATGAAAGGCAGTTCTGCCACACAGAAGTGGGGTGACCCTGAAGTGGACAGTGTCCTGATCCTGAATGTTATTTCTTTACAAAGTAATAAGGAAAGGTGGGAAACCTTTCCTTCTGGCAGTGTTGTTGGCTCAGTATGGTGTTGTGCTTTTTGGATCTGTTTAACGTACTGGGGACTGAACCCGGTGAACTTCCCACCATGCTACATCCCTAGCCCTTTTATTTTTATTTTTATTTTTATTTTTATTTTTATTTTTATTTTTATTTTTATTTTTATTTTTATTTGAGGACATGGTTTTAACTACCTAAATTGGCCAGGCAAACTGTGCTCTTCTTGCCTCAGCCTCCCAGAGTGCTGGGATTACAGGGATGAATTGTCCTACCCTTCTGCTCAGTGTTATCTCTTGAATACTTAGTGGCAGGCTTTTCAGTGTACCACCCACCCTGGTCTCATTACCTGGATTCTAGCACTCTAAATGTAGGTCTGAAGCATAATCACAGGTTTAAGACCTACTTTTCCCACTTTATGCATATATCATTTGGGGCAAGAGTAGTGAGCTAAAAGGAGTGCCATTCTTTGTACTCCCCCATTGAGCACAGGGCTCTCCGGACTGAACTCCTGAGTCTACACAACCTCCACAATGACCGTGGTCAAGAGACTCCAGCAAGGGATCATACTACCTTCCACACCCAGTTTGAAAAGGCTACAGTTTGAAAAGGCTGGCCACGTCTCCAGCTGTCTCCTAGGGACACCTTGAGCTAGAAAATTGCAAATCTTATTGGACTGGATCACCATGCTGGGGAAGCCACATGTGGACTCTTGGAAACCAGTCCAACTTATGCCCAAACTTTCAGGCTTCAAGTCTAGTGTGCCAGACACCCCAACCCCCGTAGGCAGTCAACCAGCCAGCTTACTAACACCAGGACACGTCCCTCAGTCCTGCCCTGACTTCCAACCTGCGAAGTCTGGAGCATAACCAATGGTTCCCAGCTGTGGAGGCCCTTTGTTGCACGACAATAGATGACCATACAGAAGGTACTAAGCTTCTCTAAGCCTGTAATTTTACACTTCTAAAATGAAAATTATAATATTTTATAAGATTACTGTAAGGATTACAGAAAACAACATGCTCCAAATGCTTGGCATGGTCCCTGTGCATAGTAGCACTGCATTCTGTCTTCCTTTCCAGGGGACCACGAGCACCTGTGCTGTCTTGTGCACGGCCAAACATGATCTCTATTTATTCCCAAGCTATGGTTTTCAGAGTGCTCCATTGATCTCCAGCCAATAAAACATATGTGGGCTTCTCAAGATATAGAAATGTCTGAGCTTTGTATATCCTACTCTTCCCAGTCCAGGCCAGGTATGCAAACAGGGAAGTTACCTCATCTCTCTGAGCCTCAGTTTCCTTATTTATAAAGAGACATTAAAATCCATCGCTCTGCTTCTGTGTGTAGAATAGGAGAGAATGCTTGAAGTGGGAGGTGGTGGGTGGCCGGATGTTGTCTGAGTTTGTTTGGTGCAGAAACTACCACAGCTTCAACAGTTGTCAGCACCCAGAGTGGGAGCCTCACTCTACTTAGCAGATTCACAGATCACCTGGGGAGTATTTGTCAAGATGGGCAGCTTCCCTCTCTTCTGAAACCCTCTCTTCTGGTCTAGCTAGGGGAATTGTTTCTAGCCTCTGATCTGCCAGAAAGGAGTCCGTTCATGGATGAGCTTTATCTCCCTGCCCTGAGCCCCTCCCTCTTCCAAACTCTGTAAGCTCCAGTCATGTCCAGTGGATACATGTCTCTTAAAATTCCTCTCAAGAAATGCTCAAGGTTTCCCTTAATAACTCTCACTTGTCAGAAGTGAAATATTTACATGCACTTGCTTCAAAATCCTGGCAGCTTGTAACCTAAAAATAGTTTCTGTTATGGTGCTGAACCACTGCCCAGGGTCTGTGTCACAGATGATGCTGAGAGAAGAAAGGGGTCCAGGGGCGAGGGCAGCAAAGAGAGCCCCAGGAGAGTGAGCTGAGGACCCAGCAGGGCAGGCCTGACAAGTCGCTGTCCTTGGTTTGCCATTGAAGTTGGTGTATTAAGGGAGGTTAAAGTAGTTCCGGTGCTGGGTTGATGGGTGTCTGAGCTGTGACGAGCCCATCAGTCACCCTGACACATCCTGGAAAACATGGAGAGATTGCAAACATTATCTGAAGCTTAATTATGAGGAAAGGTAGCAGCTGGACTAGGGTAAGAAGTGGTGGCTGGGGCTGGCTGAGCCCTTGCCTGCAGAGTCCCATCCCCTTGGGAGAACGCTGTCACTCAGGATGTTTCTTTCCAAGGGCCCCTTGTTACTTTTGGAGGCCAGGATGCAAGGTTTAAAGGGGCTCTTAGGAGGGTTTTGTTTGCAAATTTAGTTCAGCAGTCTGGAAATGTAGGGGCCCAGAAATACTGCTCCTAGTGGGTTCTCTTGCATATGGTAAACATAGCGGAAGGTTAGGGCATGAAACGTTTTATTTAGAAAATTTTCTAATGGAAAAGAAAATAAGAAACAATGTAATTGTCCAACAATAGGAGATTGGCTTAGCAGGCTGGCTTATCCCAGTTGCACGAACTATTACATGGTGAAAAAGTAATGGTCAAGAAAAGTCTGAGATAACATGGGAAAAGTCTCCAATGAAGAAAGAAAGCAAGAGGATATAGGCAACCTATATTACATGACTGCAATTATGTTAAAACATTAATTGAAGAAATGTGGGAAGAAAATACAAGAAAAATGAGTTGCTTCAGAAAGTAACCTTGGATATTTCACTTTCTTCCTTCTCTTTTTCTGTATTTTCCAAGTCTTCTCTGGTACACAAGCTCACAAAATGTAATTATCTAGACATTATCTCATTCCCAGTGGCTTCTTGAACATCTGCTAATTGTCCTAATGCTAACTTCCCCAGGGATCAGAGATTCTCCAGTAAAGTTGGGTTGTATAACTCTAAATAGCATGGAGCAAAGAGATCAGGGATGTGGCATTGTTGTCTGCATTTTCTTCATGAAGCCCTGGGTTGCAGGCTTTATGCTAGAATCACCAGTAGGAAAGGCCAGGGAGGTATTACCTCCATTTTAGCAATGCTATGGAAATTAAGAGTCCCACAAGATTAGGAATATTTCCTGAAAAACATAGCACTTAAGAGTAAGGATATGGGTGTGAGCTCAGGATAGCCTGACTCCTAATCCCTTCCTCTTCCCTCTTCACTGTCACCCACAGGTGGAGGACACATGAGGTGGCATCCTTTCAGCGGCAGTCTTTCTCCCACCAAAGCCCTCTTGGCATGATTTGAGTTGCTATGGAAACACCTCTGGAGTCCCCAGTATCTTCTCCTTTCATGGTCACAGTGCCTGGAATCCTATAATTGGAGATGCTTTTCTTTCTTTGGGTTAAAAAGCTCAGCCCGTGACCTCTAGGTGTCCTCGTTAGAAATGGTTGTAACTCCAGGAGAGGTGGAGAGCAAACCTTGTAGATAGCAACAGGCAGGAGGTTAGAAAAGACACCTGGCCTGGAGTGTTTGGTGCTGGGAAAGGGATGTAGGGGATCTTGTATTACCCAGGATACATGCTGAGTACAGCAATATTGGTCCTTTTGGACTTGTCCATCATGACATTCCCTTTGCTAAAAGGACCTCAGTGTTCTTGCCAAGAAGTTGTGCAATGTCATATAGTCTTAAAGGAGAGGTAAGTGGAAGTGGCCTATTTCCCTCTTGAGATGTTGAAGGGGCAGACCCATTGATGCTTTTTGTTGTTTTTTTCTTATTTGTTTTGTTTTTTGAGACACGTTTCTTACTATGTAGCCCAGGATAGCCTTCAACTTATGATCTTCCTGCCTCAGCTTCCTAAGTAGCTGGGATTAAAGACACAAGTCATCACCTTGAGCTCCATTGATTCCTTATGGTGGCTGCATATTAAAGACATGCAAGGAACTAGACAAAGACATCTGTGTTGGACCCTCTAGTACACTGAGATGACCAACCTGGAAGGAAATTGGACACAGGCATTCCAAGAATGCTCCACAGGGGAGTCTGATGAGCAGGATGACTGGGCTAGATGATTCTTGTTACCCTCATAGAACAGGCAAGCACAATGGGACCAAGGGACCAAGCACCCTTCCCCCTCTCCTCAGATCTCAGCTACTGAGCCAGTGACAGTGGGTGTAAACGGCCAGAAGGCATTCATCCCATGCAGTGTATTTTTGTCCAGACTGATCTGCCATGAGATGATTCCTATTTTCCTGGAAGTCCCCTGCTGGCTTGATTCCTGCCTCTTTCTACCTGCTTTTCCAGCCTTCCTGAAGGTTCTGAGAGCTTAACCCAAGAAGTTCTCCTCTGGGTAGCCCAGGGACTGGCATATGTGCATACCATCAAAACACAACACAAAAAAGCCTGACACAGAGTCAGGCAAGGGCCCAGAAGTGTTAAGCTCCCTCGTGAACAGATGGCAGGAATGACTGACTGTCCCCTCCCCCTCTCACACTTCCCCTTCCATCTTGGGGAAGGGCTGTGCAGCCAGGACCCACAGTTCCTGGGCCTCCCTGCATCTAGATGGTGTCAGGTGACTGTTTTTCACCTATTGCAAGAAGTCAATAATGAAGCAAAGCAATCCCCACCTGCAGTGGTGAGTAGGAGGACAATGTGTAACAGAAGGATCCTGGGTCCCTGCTTGAGGACCACAGGGATACCCACACTAGGGTCCCAGGGAGGCAAAAACTAAACTGTACTGTATGGAGGAAATGAAAGTTATTTTTAAAACAGGAACTGGCATTATCACAATTAGTGCATATTCTTATTACTAATTATGATGCTGTCAATAATGTTAATCATCATAGTTATTGTCTGGGTATGTATTACATGTCAGGATCTATTCATTCTAAGAGCTTTGTAGGTAGTGGCTCTGATTCTCAACCAGGAGTAATTCATCCCCATGTCAGGGGCCTTTGGTAATATCTAGAGACACTTTGGATTGTTCTAAATAATGTGGGGGCTAATTACCATTACCTCAGGAGTTAAGAATGCTGATAAACATATCATCTCACACTGCACAGGACAGATCCCATAACAAAAGACTACATGGCTAAAAATGTTATTAGTGCTATAGCCAGGAGGCAGAGGCAGTGTAGAGGCTCATTAAATGCTCATGATCACCTTCTAATTCCATCCCAACATACTCTTCATTTTAAAGACACAGACATCAAGTGAAAGTGAATTAGCTTAAGCTAGGAAACACAGCTGGTCCACTTCAAAGCTAGACTCTGATATCAATTCCCTTTTGAAGATGTGGTAGCATTCACCCGTGAAACCATCTGGCCCTGGGCTTCTCTTTGTTGGGAGTTGTTTGATGAGTGAATCTTGACCTGTTGCTGTTGATCTGTTCAGTTTTCTGTTTCTTCTGTTTGGGTAGCTTGCTTGTTCCTAGAAATATATACAATTGCTCCAGGACAGCCAAATTGCTAATATATACTAGAATACATAGTTCTTTATGATTCATTTTTCTTCTGAGGCATCTGTTGGAAGGTTCACTCTCTCATTCCTGACACTGAGTTTTCCCTCATTTATTTATTTATTTATCTATTTATTTATTTATTTATCTTTTCTTTTTTTTTTTCAGTTTAGGGAAGGATCTACAGGGTGTTCAGGGTCTCACTACTAGAGGTGTTTGGGCTCTCAGTGATCCACCTATTTACAACCTCCCAAGAGCTGAAATTACAGGCTCATGCCACCATACCCAGTCTCAATAGGCATCTCAGTGTGTCCCAGGGATGAAGCCCACACTGAGCAGGCAAAGGGATTGAGCCCCAGGCCACTGAGCCTGCTCGCATGTGCTTTAATCTGCTGAGTTATTTGGCCAGGCCTACTCTCATTTTTCCTTAGTGCAGCTAATTTTTTTTTTTTTTTTGTCTTTTCAAGCCATTTTTGGGTGTGTTGACTTTTCCCCATTCTATTTTACACTGATTTAGTTTTACCCTGGTCATTTATATTCCTGTTCTTCTGCTTAGTTTCTCTTTGAACTTATTTCTTCTAGTACCTTTGGTATAAGGTGAAGCCATTTGAGAACTCTCTTGTTTTTTTTTTTTTTTTGTTTTGTTTTTTGTTTTTTTTTTACTTTTTTTAGATGCCTGTACTATAATTCACTCCCCTCTTGCTCCTTATTTTGCTATATCTCATAAGTTTTAATGTGTTACATACTAATTTTACTTGCCTCTTCATTTCTAAAAATTCTCTGAATTTTCTCTTCTACCCAATGATTCCTTGAAGATACATTGTTTAGTTTCCACGTATTTGTAAATTTTTTCCATTTTATTACAGTGACCAAGGCCTACTTCCATTCAGCTGTGATCAAAATGGACAGGTGGCTGATTTTAGCCTTCTTCTCCCTGTTAAGGCTATTTCAGGACCTCACCTGTGGTGTCCCTCAGAGTGTGATCCAGGTGAGATTAAGAAAAGTGCTCATCCTGCTGCTTTTGGTTGGAAATCTGTGGAGAAATACATTGAGTCCATTTGTCTACAACATGGGTTTACTTCTGCTTTTTTCCTTCTTAGACTCTTCAAAAAAAGGAGAGAGGACACTTCCAAACTCATTTGATAAGGCTAGTATCACCCTGAAGCCAAAAAAGTTACTACAATAAGACCACAGGTCAGTCAGTATTTGGATGAACGAGAAGAAATAACTCAGTAATATACCAGCAAACCAAACTCAACACCTCTGAAGGGATTATACACCATGACCAAGTGGGATTTATCCCTAGGGTCCAAGGATGGCCCAATATGTTCACAACAATCAACACAGTATTCCACACATAGAAAATGAAAAGAAAAGTCCACATGATCACTTCCAATCTGCAGATAAAGCAGTCAGCAAACTTCAACATTTCTTGATGGTTAAAATTCTGAACAAAATAAATCTAGAAGAAACTTACCTCAGTACATTAAAGACCATATATTAAAATTCTACAATGAACATCACAGCCATATGGGGAGATAAAGTTTCTGTTTAAATCAATGCTGAAAATCTTAGAGAAAATAGACATGAGGAAGAAATAAAAGATATTCTATCAAAAAGAAAGAAGTAAGATAATCTCTCCTTGAAGATAAAACAATACTATATGTTGGCAACTCCCCCAACTCATCAAAAACTATCAGAAGTAATAATCAAACCAATAAAGTTGTGGCATATAAAATGCACACAAAAAATCAGTTGGATGTTTACATATAAACAATGAACTATCCATAAAAAAATTTTTAAAATTATGCCATTTACAACAGCAACAAAAGCACTAAATACTTAAGAAGAAATTTAACCAATGAAGTAAAAAATCTGCACACTGGAAATTATGAAATATTAATGCAGGAAGTTTAAGAAGTCATTTACAAGTGAAAAGATCTATATGTTCATGGATGGTAAAACTGAGTATTATTTATACATCCATATCATTAAAAGTGGTCTACATGTTCAGTGCAGTCAATATCAAAATCCCAGCAGCATTATTTACAATTTTTTTCTTCAAAATCCTAAAATTCACATGGAACCACAAAAGACCCCAAAGCTATCTCAAACATAGAAAACAAAGCTAGAGGCACTACCACATGTGTTCCAATTTCAAAATATATTACAAAATTATAATAACCTAAACAGGATGTTATAGGCATATAAATACACATTTAGTCTGAGGGCACAGACTAGAGAGACTAAAATTAATCACACATCTACAAACACCCAATCTTTAACAAAGATGTAAGATCATACAAGGGAGAAAATATAGACTCTTCAACAAATTATGCTGGGAAAACAAGATACCCACATGTAAAAAAAAAAAAGAAATTGGACATTCAGGTCACGTCAAATTAAAAAATCAACTCAAAATGTATGTAAGACCTAAATATGAGACTCAAAATCATGAAACGACTGGTCACTCTGCCTTCTGCTCCTCCCCTTATGATTTTGTACCTTGAGCCAGGGTCAGCTACAAATGGTTTCCCTTTCCTGATAGGGCTCTTTGCCATCACCCCTCCAGGAAGGAGTCTTGGTTTTTGCAGTCCAGAGAAAGACACACTGTCATTAAGGAAATCACCAAGGTGGGCCTGAGCTAGTGAATGGATTAGAGTTGCTGATGCACCTAAGATCTGGCTCCAGCTGAGATGAAGTTTTGCTTCTCAGAGCCAAGAGTTATCCTTGCCCCAGAGCAGAACTCCAATTTGTTTACCAAGTTTTGCTCCCTGACTCCCTTTTAGGAATTTAATAGAACAACGTACACTGTCATTAATTCTCCATATGCCAAAATCTGACTGGTAGGAAGATGTAGGAGCTATGCAACTCCAGGCCTCAGGCTCTACCCAGTGTGGAAACTCAGCAGAAGCACCTTCCACCCACCTCAGTGATCACATGCTCTCCAGCTCATACACCCGGTTGCTACCTTTTGTGCCCACATACGAGGTGATCCTGACCTCCAGCCCCTGTTCCTGGGCTGTATAATTGTGAAATGTGTCACAGCCAAAGTGCCTGCAGTGAGAAGTCTTAAGGGCCCAGAGAGAGGGCTGTGACTCACAGAGCATCAGGAAGAGAGGGGAAAGCTTAAGGAGGGGGCAAGAGGGCAGAGTCCTGATGGATGTGTCCAAGTTTGGAGGGCAGAAAGCACAGTGCCTAGCCCACGTACTGTTTGTCAAGCCAGCTCCAGCTTCCTAGCTTCTCTGAGGGCTCACATGGGCCACTCTCTCTGGAAGATAGGGAGAGATTCTATGGAAACAGAGAGACAACTGCATCCAGGGACAGTGGCGCATAAATTCACATACCTGCTTTTAAGGAGTGAATATTGATTCTGTTGATCCCACATGCAATCAGGCTGGGACTCAACTTGGCCTAGGCCTAGGCTGAGGGGCCTTACCCTGCTCTGCTCACTCCACTGTGCCTCCCCACCACAAGATTCCTCCTTCCATATATGTTGGTGCAAGAGACATATCTCAGCTCTGCCCTGACAAGACTGGGCCTGACCTGGAAAGAAGGGCATTCCAGGGAAAAGGAGCACTGTGGGCAAAGACTGGGTGGCATGAGCCACCATGAAGACAGAAGGTCTTGAAGGTTTCTGTACAACTTATTATAAACAGATGTGAATATTGACAAGGATGATCCTGAAGGACTGTGAAAACTGTAATCAGGGCCTTTTCCATTATCTAATGAAATCACATCACAACCTGTGGTGTAGATTAACTTGTTGCTTCCAACTTGAAAAATTGTTGGTCAGTGAGGAGCAACTTAGGTTCACTTGGTTATGGCCATTGGTGATTCGAACTTAGGTATGTCTGGCCACATTGGCAGGCCTGACAGCAGCCATATGAGATGTTCAGAGCTCTCCACAGCTGAGCAAGACATCTCCCTCTTTCATTCACTGGTTCATCTAGCAAAGCCTATACCACCAGAATGCTAAGCATGTAGCTTCCTTGCCATCCCAAATAGACAGGAACAGTAACTCTTTTTTAAAATTGCAAAGTATTTCTGGAACCTAAATAAAAAAAAAACACATAAATGCTCAGAAGTCCAGACAGCACAGATGACATAATTGATGCTCTGCTTTTCCCATGTGGCCATCTCTGCCTTTCCCACATTAGCCTCAGGATTGAGGAGAAGTATGGTGATCATTGTGCAGCCAGCACTGCTGACCCTGTGCTCTGCTCCTTATCTTAACATATTCGTCAGCTTTCACTTTCCTGGAGCAATGTGCCCAAGCCCACAACCTAGGGGAGAAGAGGTTTATTTGGATCACAACTTTTGTGGGTTTAGCCCCTGGGAAGCTGGCTCCAAGGTAGAAGTGGCCTGGCAGCAGCCAGAAAGCAAAGAGAGGAGGGAGAACCCAGGGGCAAGAGTGTGGCCATCCAGGTCACACTCCCAGTGACCCACCTCCAACAAGCCCCCACCTCCTAGCAGTGCATGGATGGCTCTACTGATGAGCGAGCGCATCATTGTGATCCAGCCATCCTCTCAAAGCTCCAACCCTAAACACACAAGGCTTTTTGTGGAGGTAGGGGGTACTTCAGATTCAGACTACAATGTTCATCTTGTGCAGTGGTCCAAGCATGCCATCTTCTTTGGCAGGGTTAATACATACTAGGTCCTCCCTGGCATTGCTGGCCACCGTGGAGAACAGAGTAGCAGGCATCGGGTGGGACCATCTAGGAAAGTGTACCTGAGGTGAAATAAGCAGCCTGGGCAGCATCTGAAAGCCAACAATAAAGTGGCCCACTGTGCACCAGGGTAGAGCTCCTATCCAAATGCACACTGGTAGCCCTTTGTCCTGAATGGAAAGCAGCTTTGAATCAGGATAGCTCTTAGGGGATATTATTATCATAAGACAGCCTGGCACCATCTGAGTGTCAATGCACAGCAGCACAGGCAGGGGAAGGCCTGTGAAAGGGGCAATGGGCCTGGGCCACACATACATAGGGAAGTTTCCAAGTGGCCAGAGCTTGGTTTGGCCTGGGAGGATGAGGGAGCCTCTGAGGATAATGCACCTGGTATTGCTCCCCATCAAGTTGCATGCCTGCTGGCCCACTTTCTCACAAGTACCCTCCCAGTGCTTCTCCTCCATTGAACCGTATCTCCTTGTTTCATAGGTCAAACCTAAGCTCTTCACAACATACCTGGCCCGTTGTGAGCTGGTGGGGGAAGGAAAGGAAAGATTAGATTTTCTGCTGACCCTCAAGTTTCATCTCCTTTCTGCTATATGTGATGAGACAAGACACTTCTCTGTGCCTTGGTTTCCCATTTAACAGATGACTACACAGTTATTTAAGAAGCAAATATGATAATTCTTATGGTTTGTGTCTAACTGTCCCCTCAAAGCCTCATGCAGTCATAGGGCGGGGATTTCTAGAGTTTGAGATTAATTCATGATTCATTAGGATTATGGGTTTTATTACTACTGGGATTATGGGTGTGAGTGCTGTACCCAGCTTCGTGGGTGGGTAACCTGAACATAGGAGAGATAGAGAAACAGACTTGCTCTCTGCAGCCATTGTGCTGCTACTCCTCCCTTGGCCCATCTTGCTCTTTGCTGCCACCATGAACTGATGCTTTCTGCCCTATGCCTCTCTGCCTTGGAGCCAGGGGAGTATGGACCAAAACCTCCAGTAACTGGAGACTAAATAAACATTTTCTTCCTTCATTTTGGGTGTCAGATAGTTGTCCCAGCAATGTGAGAAGAGTAACTGAGACAATAAGGCATAGAAAGAATTTAGAACGGAAACAGAGGTGGTGCAAAATAAATATGCAAAGCACGTCTGCTGTCACAAGGCACCATTACTGTTTTGCTGTTACCTCTATTACTGCTACTGCTCCTTTATTTAAAAACCTATCACAATTCTTGGCATGATAGATATTTTGTTCATTTCTTCTTCCTCCTTTCTGGAAATAATTCCAAAGTATGTCCTTATAGATTCAATGGTGTGTGTGTGTGTGTGTGTGTGTGTGTGTGTGCCCATAGACATGAATATTGAAAATAAGCACCAAAGTCCCAGCTCCATTTCCTTTCCATTTCGAGCCTTTGACTCTTCCTTTTCCTCTATTCCACCTGTTACCTCCACGTGATGGCTCAGAGTCATTATTTATTTCCTACTCCTCCCTGTAGGAATCCAGGCATCCTCTGCTCTTGGCTGGATGGGAGAAATAAGGCCACTTGGCCACTTAACTGAAGCCGCTGTCCTCTCTTAGCTACTGAGGTTGTATAGCCTTAGGAGGGCAGGGGCCAGCCTGGGTTCAGAGTAAACAGAATTACCTGTAGTGGCTGGAACTGGTGAAGACAGAAGGTGTTTCAGAACTTAATAAAAAATTAATTAGAAAAGAAAACAAGCCAAAGGACAAACATCTGTGAGCAGATGATCCGCAAAGGAAAACAAATCCAACATATAACATTCCGTTTGAGTTAGGAGCAGGTACCTGCTGGGCTACACTGGGAGTCGCTGGGAACACACTTTGAAGGCAACAAAAAGCCTCCATGTTTACTTCTCAGCAACAAATGGCAGCTCTGCACAAAGCTCCAAAGACTCTGGAGGAGAGGGTCTTGCACAAGATCACAGGCACGGCAGGGAAATGCACATCAGGCGGTACTAATAAATAATCATCAGAACAAATTCAAGGTGATGCTTCTTCAGAGGGAAGGCCTGGGCAGCAGAGGAAAGGGAAAAATTGCTGGGCATCTTTGCTGGTAGTCTAGATAACTGGACCTCAAGAGCCAGGCTGAGTGGAAGTCAATGAGACAGGCCCACTGTGTGGGCGCAGAGAAGCATTCTGAGAGAATAGGGAGGCCTGGGAGTAAGTTTTAGATGCATAGGGCTACAGAAAATGCCCCAGTGCCTATGCAGGCACTGTTCTCACACCCAGGTGCTCCAGGCAAGCACTGGTAAGCTCTCCCTGTAGATGCCTTTCTTTGACTTCATGTGCTGCTTTGTATACAGGGCAAACCAGAAGGGGTAAGCAGTTGTGTCTGTATCCCAGGAATATCTTCAATGGATGGAAGCATTGCTTAAGCAAAGCATGCAACAATACCCAGGGTTCGCAGTGGGAAGTTGTTCTTTAAAAATGCTTCCTTCAGGTCTGAAACTCATTCAACCCAGCAACAAGGCCTCATATGTGAGTGGAACTTCATCCATCAGACAAGCCCAGTGTGGAAAACTCCCAGCAGAGAGGCTAGAGACAAGACCACTCAGCTGTTCCAGGAGCAGAACATCTTGCCAGAGTGGCACAGCAGATTCACCTCCAAGGGCTGCAGCAGGAAGAAGTGGAGCTCAGCAGCCAGACACTAGTCACACCCACCTAGACAAGTTTGAACTTGGTAGATCCAGATCTGGTGGTAAGGTAAGAACTCTACCAAAGATCTACACCAAAGGTCAGCATGCAGGACTATACAAAATAACAAAGAAAAGGAGCAAAATGCACTCTCAGGCCCAGAGCCCACCCAGAACAAATGCAGGAAACAATAGCATGGAAGAAATTGGAAATCACACATCTGAAATATCTGAAATAATAGCATCTGAAGCAGAGAAACAACTGCAGAAAGGAATAGAGGATATCAGATCAGCAATAATTTATGAAGTTAAAAAAGAAATGATAACTATAATGAAAGAAGCACTAAGTGCTTCTAAAGAAGTCACTGATAGGAAAATAGAAGAATGATGGAATCCTTGAATAAGCAATATCGGAAAGTAAAAGAATGCAGGAAGCAGATTCAAAGGGCTACATGGGATATTAAAACCTCAATCACGAGTTGGCAAAATCATTTCAATGAAAGGGAAAGTAGATTTTCAGATCTTAAAGATAACATTGCTGCTAGTGAAAAGGTAATAAAAGATCTCTTAAAAACAACTAGGATGCAGGAAAAAATAATTCAACATCTGTGAGACAATGCAAAGACAAACAATGTAAAGCTAATAGGCATCAATAAAAAAGGAGTCAATACAAATGATATTAAAAGAATGTGGACAGAAGTAATAGCAGAAAACTTCCCAAATATGGGGAAATTATTTGACATTTAGGTAACCAAAGCATATAGAACTCCAAATAACATCAAGTCAATTAACCACACCCAGACATATAATCATCAAGATCCCAGAAATTCAGCACAGGAACAGTATAATAAAGCTGCTACAAAAAGGAGAAACATCATATTTAAAGGAAAGCTGTGGCAGTTGATACATTGTGTCAACTTGAGAAAGCTTGACTGGATCAGCTATGTTGGTTCCAGGTTGTGGGGGGCCCCATCCTGCAGGATGTGGAGGGCCTGCCCTGGCAGATGATTGGTCCTACCCTGGCATGTGATTGCTTCCACCCTAGGGCCAGATGGGCCACCCCAGAGTGACTCAGCACAAAAAGTATATAAAAGGAGTTGAAGACTTTGTGGCCCTGCCCTGCCCCACTTCCTTGGAGAAGTCCTCATCTTTGAATGAGCTTGATCTTTGCATCCACACCACTTCAGAGGAGCTCTGATCTTCACAGTGGACCACCAAGAACTGCTGTCATTTTCCTTGGAGCCAGCAGAGTATGAACTGAAACCTCCACAAACTGTGAGCTAAGTAAGCCTTTCCTTCCTTCATTTTTAGCGCTGAGTATTTGTCCCAGCAAGTAAAAAGTAACCAAGACAAAAGCCCATCAGAATAATGACAGGTTTATCTTTACAAACCAACAAGTCAAGAAGAGCATGGAGCAAAGCACTACAAGTCTTGCGAAAAAAAAAAAAAAAAAAAATTGCAACCCAGACTGATATACTCCACAAAATTCTCTAGTATAATAGAGAAGTGAAATACTTTCAGGATATAAAACTGAAGAATTTCATGATGACAAAGCCAACCTTACACAGTTTACTAAAAGATATTCTAGAACAGGATCAAAATGACCCAACTCCATGAAGGAGAATGGAATGAACCCAGCAAATGGGGCAAACAATTAAACACCAGAGAAAAAAGAGTTAGACAACAACAGTCTTTCAACTATTCTTTTGTATACAGCAGCAGAATATGTTCATCAGCCTATTTCAGAAATGGACTTCTCCTGCACCCGATGGGTCATGATTCTGTCTGGGTCTACAGAATGGATATCAAGGAAATAGCAGTAGCTCAGTCCCACAAATGACACCTGGCCACCAGTATGCATCATGGACACTGTCCATGTGCAAGGCATACTAGAACTTTGTGATTTCCTATCTCCAAACTGTTAGAAGTTCTGGTCATATATTTGCCATTCCAGTATTTATGTTGTTTTTTTCTTAGTAATTCTTTACTACCATGAAAACTTTTTCTTAGTTGATATTTTTGTATATATTAACCTATTCAAACACTATGCGAGTACTCTGAATTGATTACAGATTCATATATATGATACACAACATTTTGGCCTCTAAGTTGGACTAATAATTTGATTTGAATTTTGGAATATTGTTTTGAAATATTTACTTTAATTTTTAATTAATTAAAATTGAATTAATTTTTGAATATTGCTTAATTGTAATTTTTGTTTTATGATTCATAATGTACCTTTGACATACAATCTACTTATAAGACATGGCATGATATTTTCTCCTAGAATTAGAATCTTTAACAAGAAAAATATATATGTATATGTATACACAAGAGAGTGAGGATAGGTATACAGCTACTTTCTCTTAGTTCATTGAGAATAAAAGTATGTACTAATGTTGTTTAGACAAGACATCTGGTCTGCATCTTGTCCTCTGAATAACTACTATGAAGACAACAGTATGCATTGTATTAATTATTGTAACTATCCTAACTTGTTTTGAAAATGTTTCATTGCTTTTTTTTATCTTTTTTTCATTTAAATGCATAAAAAATAAATTAGAATAATAAAATAAAATGCTTCCTTCAGCCTCCTTTCCTCTTTGCTCTGACCCACCTGACCTGTGCTTTCAGGGCCCCGCTCCTGCATAGGCCATTTCCACTCAAATCCTTGTCTTGTCCCTGCTTCCTGGTACTCAAGACAATAGTGTTGGTGGGGGACAGGCAGGATCAAATATACCCTAGGGTTGATAGTGGCTCAGCCCGGAATGCTGTGCATAGACCCATCCATAAGTCAGCATGATCCTTATGGTAGTTTTAGTAGCCTCAACTCTCCTGTTTCAACCAACACCCTGGGGGCTCTTGTTAGCATCACTTTTCAAAGCTACATAATCTCCCAGTACCCTCAATTGTCCTCAAAGTCAAGGACTTTTTTTGTCAAAAAACTACAACTAGAACAATGACTTGTCAATAAGTGTGGCATTTTCTTCAACCCCCCAGGAGGCTCCAAGAGGCCCTGCCCTCTTGCTAAGCAAAGATCAAAGTTCCATGCAGCCTGACTTGGGTGCCTAGCTCTTCCAACTAATATGACACGTGAAGAGGGTACAACTGGACTTCCCTGTTTAGACTAAGGGCCTTTGCGAGTTGATTAGTGTTAGATAAAGTCAGTAGGATGGAGCCAGTTCCATCATGTGGTGTTTGTAAGAGGGAGCAATGATAAAAGACAAGTACTCGTATATGTGCCCTACTTATCTCTTGCCATGTACTAACCTGTGCCATTCTGGGACTCTAGCTATAAAAAAAAAACCCATCATCATTTTCATACCTTAACTTTGGACCTGCAGAATCATGAGCCTAAATAAATCTGTCCTGGTAGCTCAGCTTGGGTGCTGCGGGAAACGCAAGAGCAAATGAACTAATGCACTAGCCTTATTTGTCCTGTCTTGCCCAGTTTCCATTCCAATTTATCTCAATGAACTACTTGTTCTTCTATCTTTTCTGGTGTCTTCTGCTCTAGGAAGCCTCTCTTGCTTGCTTGCCCACTGTGGCAGTCATCAAAAGTTGGTCAGCTCCAGAAGAGACGATGGCACAGATGTGTACTTGCTTTCTCTGCAGTTCAAACTCAGCCAGTCTCTTTGCCTGAAAACCTGAAATCTGTGGATTTTGGGAGACCCCAGACCAAGCATCATATCTGTGCACATGTTTCTGAGGTTTTCTCATTACAGAATATACCAGAGCCATCAAACTGAGCTGTGAGCTCCTCAAAGCCCTGCCAGTGCATTATTTAGCCTGAGTCCAGCCTAGTGTGAAACAACCACTGGAGACATTGGTGGCACTGACAGCCAAGGTGATTTTACCATAAATTTGGCAGAGGACGTGCACCAGCAGATCTTCCTTTCATCCATCTTCATGACAACCACAAGAGGTGGCTGTGATGTCCAGTGAAGGAACTAGGACAGTGAGGCAGTGAGAGGTCTCCTGCTCTGAGGGCGATCAGAGAAAAGGCTTGGTTCTGGGTGGGCAGCCAGGAGAGTCAGGTCCCAGGACGTCAAATGGCTTACTGAAATCTCCCAAGAGAATAAGAGTGAAGGAGCAAGTACTGTTCAGCTCATCCCACCCCAGTGGCTCTGCAGCTCTAGGACAGACCATCAAAGAAATCTCAGCCCATGGGTGGACCTGCAGGACACCAACCATCTCCTTTTCCTTTACAAGTGGCTCCAGTGCTGCAACTGTCTGGAAACAGCTCACCCCTTTGGATCACATTTTAGCATTTTAGCCCTGGGAAGCAAAAAAATCTGATTTGAGGAATTCTTTTTGGCTGATAAAAATAATAAGGCCAAGAAAGTCTCCCATCTTGCTCTAGGTCATCAAGGCAGGAGGGAGGACCCAGGGATCTTCCTATCTCTTCTAAAGGTAGCATCTTCTCCAGGATGTTTCAACATGTTGAAAGTCTTATGTTTTTCACTCCAGCTGAGCCTATGACCAAATTCATCAGTCCTCAAATGAGCTTCAAGGAACAAACACAGTTCTTGAATAGTTGTTAGGAACTTTCAGTATCCTGCTTAAGGCAATACCAGGGTCTTTACTCTGTTCACCTAGGGCTGTCATCTCTCTCCCCTCTCCTTAGGATTTGGCCAAGACGTGGAGACATTCTAATGACCATCAGTCAGGGGATCTTTGTGCAGCCTGGCCCCACATGCACTAACACACCTATCCTTGGGTTGGCTGAATCCAGAACAAAGGTACTCCCTTTCCATGGCTGCTTAGGAAAAAATCCCAAGCCTCAGTGCAGCCAGCAGCTGAAAGACTAAGGCAGCACTACTGGGAACCCATCTGGCTCTTCCCATCCACTAGGTACAAGGATCATCCACAAGAACAGGACTGGCCGTCCTCAGCACTAGCATCCATCCTGCTCTAAGTGACATGAGTTTGGGGATCTTTTGGCTGTGTCAACTACTGGCCCTGAAGCTCTACTTTACACCCACGCAGAGGGACAAGAAACTCTCCCTGCGTGGGCTAAGTGTAGTGATCAGCATACCCTCATACATTCTTGAATGATAACACAGAGACAGGAAAGGAGAAAGCACACGATATGCTTTGTGGGTCAATATGTGTCAAGGGTGGCTTTCTTCCCATTCTACATCCTTTTCCTCCCTACTGTCTTGCATCACATCCAAAACAGAAAGGCAGGAGGAGCTGGAACAGGGGCTCCTCTTCTTCTCCCCCATTGCTCTTTAGAACTCTCTGGAATATTAGAAATGGGCTCTATCTTCACTGTCCAGTCAGTACCAACCAGCTGGCAGAGGACTTGCTCAAGGCAAACTGTGAGTAGCAAACCGTAATCTGAAACTCAAGATGCTGTGGGAGGGAAGAGTCCCTGGGCTGAGGAAGAGGCCCGAGGAAGACATGAATATTCAAAGTGGATAATGGTTGTGGAAAGACTTTCTCCTGTAGAGTGTCGTCTGGGGGTGGGGCTTCATAATGATACCCTGGCACCAAGTGCATGATGCAGCTTTGCTGCCCTCCTCTGCATCCCTCTGCTCTGTTAATCATTAATTAAAGCTTAAGGGATTTGGGAATACAGGCCTCTGAAAGTTGGACTAAACCTTCTGTGTTATTGAAAAGAGAGAATCTTGGGTAATTAGCTTTTCTTTCCCTAAATGCTTTCTGGGTCTCATTACAAACAAAGTGCTGGGCTAATATACCTTGTGTTGCGAATGCCTCACAATTCCTGCTAATTGAATTAAACCCAATTCTTGGCAAATAAACTCTTGGTGTTCTTAACGCAAGTAAGGAATAGAGCTGTTTCTTTCTGGAACAGGTCATTACAAGGCCCTAATTACCAGGATCTCAATGTGTAATGCAAACTGCCTTTGTACAGGCTCCAACAATGACGACTCTGTTAAGATCAAAGTGATGATGTGCCCTTGGAATCTTCTGCCTTTTTTTTTTTATTCCACTTCAAAATGTTCAATAATGACTAATCCAATTTCTAAGACAGCAGAGAAAGGACAAGAGAACAGAAGTCTTTTTTTTTTTTTAAATTCAGGACAAATATTCTGAAACTGACACTTATCCTCCCCCCTCCTTTTTCTCCCCTCTTGGACACAGCACATTTTGAAGTTGCTGGCTAATGAAAGAATCTTGGGCCACTGGAGTTCTGCATGCATATGAGGTGAATGCAGGCACCTGCTAGGGCTGTCAGATGTCAGGAAAGAAGACCCTCAAGTGGTCTTGCTCTGCATAGCCCAACACCTCTGTCAACACTGAGATGTCAGTTACTTTGGAGCCCAAGCTTTCCGTGGTGGGGTATCAATCTATTCCCCAGAGCTTTCAAGAATGACATAGATAATCAACTTCACCTTTTACAAAGATTCTGGGCATGAACAATGCTTTCAAACGGAGCTACATTCCTAGCCCTCTTTCTATTTTATTGTTAATTTGCCCAAACCAGACTTGAATTTGAAATTCTCTTGCTTCAGCCTTCCAGACTGCTTGGATTACAGGCATGCTCCACCATGCTTGGCTACCAACCAGATCTTAAAATTCTGTACACATTGTTTCTCACTGGAAATTCTGAGTTGTGGGCTAAATGTCCAGATTTGAGATTTATAAGTCAAGTGAATAGAAATAAACAATAGGGGAACTAAGTGCCATTTGTGAACTTGTAAAGGGAAGCGTGGGGGAGTGACGCTGAAGTCAGTGGCCCTCAAGATGCTCAGCCCCAGACAGGATGAGCCATAAATATGTTCTCTGTTCCAACAGAACAAATGATTCCAGGCTCTTGATAGCTCGTGCACTGGAAGCTCCTACTGATTGTTCCAAAGCATGCCACTAACCTCCCTATGAATAGCTCAGTTTTTAAAGATAGATTGGTCTCCTCGTGCAGAAAGCTCCTCTGCCCCTTCCTGGCAGCAAAGCTTCCACTCTGCCTCCAGGCTCCAGCCTCAATGTGCTTCTCAGAGCTGCTGCTTGCCTCCATTTGCTCCTATTGCATTCCTCTCTCCCACTGGTATTACTGTAACTCGGCAGAGTAGACCTTGAACTTTGGAGAAATGGGCTTGAGCCTTAGTCTCAACTGTGTAGCATGGGTCTAGTAATTTCAGCCCTCAAAGCCTATGTCTTCTCCCCACAAGTGCAGAGAGACAATGATGACCTTGCATTGAGGAACAGCTTGAGTGCAGTATATAAAGACAAGGATACAGGCAGTGACTGCTGCTCAGCAGGGGCTCAGAAAAAGGAGCCCAGCCATGTCACTGTCAGAGGACCAACCCATTGCGTATAGCTTATTTGATTAGAAGTACATTACCACCATTGGAAATCCATTCTTGGAGGGCAAAGCTTAAGCTCACTGACTCCTGTATTAGAATATCTCTGGGTTCTGGCATAAAAATATATGCGTACTTGGCAAGGCCTGCCTAATGAATTAATGAATGGTTAAATGAATGAACACCTGCTCCAAGCATTTAGTGAGTGAAATTAAAGAGGGCCTGGCTTAATAAATATGTCTATGATGAATGAATGAATGAATGAATGAATGAATGAATGAATGAGTGAATTCCTATCATTGAACATTCAGGGTCTTAAGTGAAAAACAAATTGAATGGCTTTGTGATTCCCCACAGAGAGAACAAACTTCCCTAAACTCTCCCTAGAGAAGCAGCTCATGTCAGCTCAGGGCAGAACAACAATGTTAAATTATTGCCTAACTGCTTCTCATAAGATGCTGTTCCACATCTCCCCAGGAAAATCATTGCCATTCTCTCAGCTCTGAGAGCAGCTGCTGCTGACATGTTCGGGAAGTCTTCTAAACAGGATTCCCTCTAACAAGTCAGAACTTGATTCCAGCAGCTCCATTTTCTAAGAGCAGAGCTCTCTCCAGGAACCTGACATGTGAAATCCATGATCCAGAGAAGTCACCTCCACTGCAAGCAGGGGAAGCCCGTGTGTCATCAGTGCAGAAAAGACAAAGGGATGAAGTGAGACTGGGTGCTGAGGGCACCCCAACTCTTCCATGAGCAAAATCTGGAGTGTTTCTGGTGCTCAGCTTCTAGCAGAGGCAGCTTGGGAAAGGCAGGTGTGTATTTTAAATTATGTACATGTGGTTAATCTGTGGATAGAAAAGTGGTCCTCGGTGCGACATCGACAGTTGGACTGATCATTGGGTCTCTGATGGTTGCAGAAGTTGAATTAGCAAATACAATAAAGAGCATCCACTTACATTTGAATTTTGAATGAACAAGGCAATATGTATGCATATTTATTGACTATATATAGACAATGTGTGTATATATATATATATATATATATATATATATATATATATAATGAATGTATTTAGGTATGTAAGTATAGGAACAATCTGTATATAAAAGTGCTAGTATATCTGATACTCTGAGACATACTTTTGCTAGGCAAATACCTGCTATTTGTCTGAACACTTGGAGGCCTGCATTCACTGGACCATTCACATGTCAGTGCTCAGCCTGCACCGTCACTGGGAGCAACTGGAAGCAGTGAGGGACAAGGAGAGAAGCCATTCTCTCGGGCCCTGCTTGCTCTCCACAAGATGATGTCATAGAAAGAGGAGAAGGGTGGACACTGCATGATTTAGACCGAAGATCCCTGGAGCAGCCATGCAGATGCATACATAAAAAGCCTTTGCTGGAGCCAGCAGGGAGAGTCCTAACCTGGCTCTCCGGCTTCTCACCTATGGAGTGCGAGTGAGTGACGCCAACCCCTTGCGCTCCATGCCCTCATCCCTTGAAGTGACAGATGGCATTCCTATACCTTCTAAGTGTCTGGAGGGCAGTCTCTGTGAAGCACTGGACACAGGGCTCAGGAGCTCCTCAGATGATGCTTTCTTCAGCGAGGTTCACTGCAGAGCCCCACAGTCACCGGGGTACTATGCTCATTTGTCCCAGATGTCACCTGCAGCACGAAGGATATACCCCTGTGTCTCAATAATCATCTCCCTGTAACTCTCCAACCCCACACTCTGCACACCACACGTGGCAGCTTCTATCCATGGGAGGGACAGGGGGGCATCACAGAGATCATGGGCTCAAAAAACTAGAACATTTACCATGTGGAAGAGATCAGGCTTATCGAACTCCAGCCTAAAGTCTGACAAATTCACTGGCTTAAAACTACACACATTTATTCCAATACGGTTGTGGAGGTCAGAAGTCTGAAGTCAACCTCCCAGGACAGCACTTCATCTGGAGGCTCCAGTTTAGGATCATTCCTTGCCCTTCTACCTTCCACGTTTATTACCCATCTCTGTCCCAATCACCATACTGCCCTGTTTTCCTTCCTCCCTCCTATAAGAACCACTGTGGTTGCAACTGTACCCCTAGGATGACCCAGGAAAGCTCTACCTCAGGAGTCTTTACTGTTCTTATCTAAAAGTGCCTTTAGCCATGTAAGGTAATACCCACAGATCCTGGGGTTGTAGACAGATGGTGGGGACATTATCCACATTGTATTGATTAAAGTCCTCTAGAGGAACAGAAAAAAAGTATACATATACATATACATATACGAGTGTGTATTTATATTTCTGCTGGAGGAATTTATTGGTAGGTTTATAAGATCAGAGGTTAGGAAGCCACACTCTCAATGTGTCCACCGTGGTCATCAGCACTTTGGAGAGCTGCAGCATGTACCAGCTGCTCAGTCCAAGTAGGGGAAAGAGCACAAGAGGGGCCCAGGATGCAGCTCTAGCCCAAAACTGGGCTCTCAAAAGCTCCTGGAGGGCTGCTGGTATGTTTCCATTGGAAGGCTGAAAAACTAGATCTTGATATCCACAGGAGACAGCAGCAAAAGACATAAGTAAAAGACAGTCATGCAGAATGGAGGTTTTTAAATAAACATTCACTTCCTCCTTTTCCTTTCATTCCATGCGGGCTGCATGCCTCCTGGCTGGTGCCACCCACAGCTAAAGCTGCCCTTGCTCCGCAGTTCGCAGGCCTACATGTTAATCACCTCTGGAAATGCCCCACAGACCAAGCCAGAAGTGTACCCCGCAGGCCAGCTAGGTCTTCACTAATCCAGCCACATTAATGTATCAAGATGAACATGAGCCAGAAGTCAGGAGAGGCAACACCCTAGCCCTTCTCCCCGCTCCGCCTTGTCATGCACCTGCCTCTGAGTACCTGTGGTGTACAGTGAGCTAAGAGAGCCTCCAGAGACATGCCTCAGTGCTTCTTCAGGGTGAGACCACAATAAGGTATCATCAGCAAACCAGGAAGTAGATGCTACGAGACATCAAACATGCCAGTGCCTTTACCTTGGACTTCCATCCTCCGGAATCACAAGCACACTCTTGTCATTTGGGCCATACACTCCTGCAGTACTCTGAGAACTTGAGTGACAAACAGCCCACTGCGAAAGGTGTGCCACAGGTTCACTACCACTGGGCTATGGCACTCCTCTTACAGCAGCCTAAATAAACTGTAGCACCCACCAAATAGTGTCCTGGAAAAACAACAACCCCACTTCAGGAGCCCTCTGCATAGGCTCACTAGCCCAGAAATCCCAAGAGCTGCCACGAAGCAGGGACAGTTGGAATCTGTGGAAGCCCAAAACTTCATGTTTAGGAGAATGTTAATGACCCAGGTTCTACTGATGAGTGGGTATCGCTTCTGTGCAGCTCTGAGGGGACCCTCCAGGATTTGCTACCATGATTCTCATGATGAGGAGCTCAGCACCTGTCCAGGCAGACATCACAGGCCATGCACAGCTCTCCAAGGATCCCTGCTTTTCCCTCACCTGCACAGGTAGTAGACCTGCAGTCCTGCCTCTGACTCCCTGTATCCTCGCTCTCCATCACCATTTCCTACATGGCTGCCCAGAAGTTCCTCACTCCACGCGAGCCTTGCCTCCTGGTGGCCTTGCAACCTGGTGAAGGCACCAGGAGCTGTGTGGGAGGCTGTGTCCCTGATAGCTGAAGGTGCAGGCAGCAGAGGAGCGGAGCAGCCCCCCCCCAGGCCATTTGACATGAAAGCCATGAGATGGCTTCCCACCCTGCAGAGCACAGTGCCTCCGAGCCCTGGCCCCATTCCATGCACCCACAGAACCAGGGAGAGGGGATGACCCCACTGGGAATGGCTTCCTTCTCTCAGATGCTTAGAAGTGCAGTCTGGGTCTGATTCACTGTGTGCAGATGTGCTGCCTTGGGTTCAAACAAGGACAAATGCAGCCTGAGTGGGGAGAGACAAGGCTGGGACTGAGACTCCAGAATACTCTCCTATGTATATCACCTTGCTTACGACACAGTGACCAGATCAGCTTCCAAAGCACAACAGACCTCCTAGTGACTCCTTGGCAGCTGCAGACGTGAGAGAGGAAGAAGGAAAACCCTGTCCATGGCAGGGAGCTCAGTTCCCAGCAAGGGCTGGAGTTCCATGCTGCAGACTCTGTGAGGGATGTGCTATGAGTGTGGTCGTCTCACAGCAGACACTGATACATGTTCACCCTGTAACTACTGCCCACTATCTTCCCCATCATCTACCTTGGTTTCTCCATCCCAATTGTCTCTCAGTGTTACCAGCAGCCTGGTCCTGGGTGGTGAGCTGCACAGGGAAATGACAGGTGAAGGCATCATCTCAGAAAATGAGGACTTGGATCAAAGAAGCCCTGGAACAAAAGTTTCCATTTGTCCCCTTCCTACTTCGAAGCACAGTGTGAAACTGTGATGGCTGAAGCTGCCATGGCCACCTGGAAACTAAGGGGCCACATATCTAGGAACCAAAGGGACGGTGTTGAGGGCGGTAAAGAAAAATTGTAGAGCAATGCTTGGATTCTTGACCTGCCCTGGAACCACTGTAGCTGTGTGTGTTTTGTCAGAGACACAGATATAACACAAGACATACAAATGTATAAGAAATGACAAGGTTGGCTTACGACGGCCAGCCACAGAGTCGGATGAGGAAGCCGCCCTCTGGAGAACAAAAGGTCCAGTCCAAGGTCTGGAGCTCAGTGAAGTGCCCAATGCAAGTCGTTTTCTGGAGGTTTTTGGGTCTAAGCTAGGAGACTGAAGGCTCTATGACAGAAGTCTGTGCTAAAAGTCCAGAGATGGTGTCCAAGCTGAAGGCAAAGACTAGAGCTCTTCTGAAGAAAAGAAGTAGATCCATCCTTTGTCATTTTCATTTTATACCATCCAGGCAATGAGCCACCCAGGATGGGCCTCCTATACCCTGGGGTATAGAATTGCTCAGCCAATTTAGTTAAGTTTTTCTGAACTAAACTTCTCAAGTTAGCACAATCAATTCACTGTTACACCACCTGACTCCAGCCTCCTGGCGGTGAGCTAGATACTGAGTGCCTGACTGGATCAGTGTTTTATCTGCAGTTTGGAGACCCTCAGGTTAACACAGTGCTTAATAAATGGGTACTGGAAGGGCTAAAGTGAGGCCCTGATGTGGTGAATTAGGACCACATACTGTGCTAGCACACAATGGCTAGGAGAGTACTGTGTGAACCAAGGCTCTAAACGAAGCAAACTATTTCCAGCAGTAAGCATGCCCCAAATGAGACTGTCCATTCTTACAGTTATCACCCAGGAGAGATGTGAGACTTGTGACAATCTCTGATTTTGGGAAGAAACACTTTCTCTCACATCAGTATTAAGTAGAGAGTGGAGAAATATATTTGAGGTCTGCACCAAGCAGAATGTGGTGCCCTGGAGCACAGACTCAAGTTGGCTGGGTCACATCTGCTTATAGCTAGAAATCAGGGTCCCTTGACCTCAGTACTGTTGATGCTTGGCCCTGAAGATTCCTGCCTATAGAAGCTCCTCTGTGTATGGTAGGATGTTTACAATTCCTGGTCCCTTCCCACTCAATGTCAGGAGATTTTCTCACAAAGCTACGACACCAAACATGTGTGCAGGTACTGTCCCATGACCTCTGGGGAGCAGACATCCTCTAACAGATAAGCACACTTCTCAGAGTGGATCTGGGCAAGAAAATAAAATTCTCCAGGCCTCCTTTCCTTATCTGTGAAGCAGGAATAACAAGAGAGCTGCTTTACAGGGCAAACGGGAGGATCCTTGGAGCCACTGTATGAAGCATGCACAGTTAATGTTATTCTTACGAGTGCTGTTTCTGGATGATTAGGCCTGATCTGTGCCTTGGCTCACAATATTAGTGCTCGATAGTCATCCATCCAAAGAAGCAGAGGCCCAGAGAAGTAATACAGCTGTGCCAATGTCACCTAAGTGAGCAGGCCGCCCCAAAACCCAAGCCCACAGATTTCTCACACACTGACCTACTGTAACTCAAGTAGGAACCTGCACCAACCTCTACCAAGCACCTACCCAGCCTCCCTTTGCTCCTCAGCTCCACCAATTTATGTGTCTATTGCAAACAGATTCCAGGCGAGGCAGCATGGTCACAGCAAGGGCGTAGCAGTCAGTCAGTCAGGTATGCCACCCTCTAGCCTCAGGAAGTCTAGTTGGGAAAGCCAACAAATGTTCCTTCTGTGCATTGCAACTGAGGTACATGGGCTCTCACATCAGGTAGGAATGAACTGAAAGCTAGAGACTCACTTTCCGCTACCCTTGTCCACATGAGAACCAGGAACTGCCCCTCACTATCCTGATAAGGCATTGTCCACATTCTCCAATGGGCTATAAGGAGTAGGTGCAACAGGAAACTATGTGCTGCCTCTGAATGAGCCCACTTCAGGCCATATTTACCTGAGGAAGAAAGAACAATGTGGCCAAGAAGCTTCTGTAAGCTGGAAGAAACCAGAGCTTGTATTACTCCATGACCTCTGGGGCTGCATCCTGCAGGAGTTTCAGATAGAGGAACAGCAAGGGTCAATTCGGGGACCTGGCAAGAATCACAGGACCCAGTGCAGCACAGAAGTATGCAAAGGCTCCACAGAGGGAGCAGAGGAGGCAGGAGGCACAATCGAAGGTGGTGGGTTTCCAGCGGGCTTGGAGCAGAGCCAGTGATAGGACTGGTGGTGGGAGAGGAGACCAGAAGCGTGGCAGGATCTTATAAGTACAGACCTCCAAATTACGCCAGAGAATATGGTCATCTGCAGAGCCTGGACCAAAGCAGGGCTCAAGGGAAGAGTATCAGGGTCCAGAATCCACTGGGAACACATCTCTGGCTTCAGGGCAGAGGATGCACTTAGGAAGCAAGGCTGAAGAACAAGAGAGACAGCAGTATGGCCCTTGGCTTGGAGGTGGCCTGAGCTTGTGATACCTGTGTATTTCTGCCCTCCTGGGGACTTGTGAGGATGTCAAGAAACATGTTGTCACAAATTGGAAGTGTGGGAGCTCCTAGTATCCAATAAATTAGGGAAGGGCTGCTGCTAACCATATCTAGCTACCACATGCCTACAGTGCAGTTAGAGAAATCCTGGTGCATGGTCTAGAGACAGAGGTGTGGATCAGAGAGGTCCCTGGAAGATAGGACTGGAGGATTCAGTAATGAATCTGATATCAAGTACAAAAATAAAGAATAATGATGGTTCTTTTTTTTTGTTTATTTGTTTGTTTTGTTTTTTGCAGAACCAGGGATTGAACTCAGGCTCTTTCACTTGCCAGGCAAACGCTAATTCTACTGAGCTATCTTCACAGCCCCTAAGGACGGCCTGTGAGTGAGAGGGTAGATCATGGCTCCATAGACCAGAATGGGAACAAGAGAAAAGGGAGGAAAAGCAACACCATGTGGGTTGTGTTGAAGATGAGTCTCCCAAAGAGTGTCAAAGGTCCTGACCACATGCTCAGAGGTCACAGCAGCTTTTTGGTCTCACTACACTGAGCCCCTAGCATGCCTGGGCCTCTCACATTCCAAAGCTTCATAAGTCAAAGTTCCTCTCCCACAAGGCAGCTCCCCAGGACCCAGCTTTGTCCCCTAATCGCAGAGCCCACATCTCCTTCACAGTGGTGGTAGATGCAGACAAGTCACCCTCCCCACCCACAGCCACCAGACACTGCCTCACAACTAATTAAACATCTGCTGCAAGCTACAATTTGCTAAATTGCCTCACACTCCAACTTCTGGCAGGGACTAATCTGAGTTCTCCACTTGAGACTCAGACATCCTCCAAACAAACCTGATGCCCCTTCCTCTTCTCCAGACAACACTGTGTCCCTACTGCCCCCTGGGCAGAGAGAGAGACACCAGGCCAGGTGATTCTCCTGGAACAGGGTGTTAGTGAGACAGCAGGCCTCTGGGTGGGTTCTTCAATCAATTGCCTCCATCAAAAGACTTCAGAAGAAGATGAATAAGTAATCAGATATAACAACATGCCAAATTGGGTTTAATCAAGAACTAAACTGGATGAGACAGGAAACACATTTGATGGGGTGGAAGATGAGACTCCTCTCCTCAGTAAACCTCAAGAAAGATGGGCCATATGTCTTCCAAAGTGGAGTCTGGATGGGGTCATTTGCTTTACAATCCTGCAGAGAGGGTGGGATATGGGCAAGCTGGCTGAGAATGCAGATTTCTATGCCATTCCCCTGAGAGATAGTGAATCAGTAGATCCAAGAGAAGCCTGGGAAATCTTGACCCTTTAAATCAAGCAGGTCAGGTTGTTGATGCCCATCAGGTCTGACAACAGAGAGACTGACATACTCATATCCCAACTTCCCCACTAAGCCTCCCAAATCCTCCCTAGTAGATGATTAGGATGGGGGACACTATTTCCAACATCGCTGACCAACACATGTACACGTCCCGTCATGTGGTGTGTGGCTGCTCAAGTGTCCCTCTTGTGTCTGGCACAGGCAGCTCTGCCCTGCCTCCAAAGCTGCAACTCCTGCAAGGAGGACCCTCCTTCCTATCTGCTGGTTAAATGCTCCTTGCTCTGAGAAAGCCTTCGATGGTCCTAGCACTGGGCCAGGGACCTTTGTGTTCCCATTGCTGAGACTACACATTTTCATGTTTTCACATGTAATGATACAGCTATGCCACCAAGAGCTCTGAACTCCCTTCTGACAAATCAGCATCACCCATGGTGCCTGCCAGCAAATATCTCTACAGACAAGCAGTCTGCTGGGATGGGGCACTGGGGACACAGATCTAGAGGGACATCATTCCTACTCCTCAGAGACTCCCAGCCTCACAGTGACAGGTCAACTAAGTTTCAGTAGATGTTGCTCTCCTCTACCATCATTTGGGGGAAGAAGAACATAAGCATGAATTCCTTTTATCTCCAAGTCATACATGGTGCCTAAGAGAGTTCAATCTTTCTGAAATTAATAATAATCCATACAGAGCCTAGGGTGACCAAATGTTGAGTAATTTGAAAACACAAGAAGGAGAATTATGTCTCTCAAGAAAGAGTTCATCTCCTAGTTTCTTCTTATTTTGAAACTCTATATCACTGTTTTTATTGTTTCTTTAAAATAAAAATAAACAAACAAATGAAACATCAAAAACGAGACATGACAATATCAAATACTTTGAGGAGCAGCATGTACATCCCTAATTTATAAATTACAAATAAACCTTATGTTCCAATTTAAAGACCCTCTATGAATGTCTTAACTGGAAACACAGTATCAGATAAGGCAGCTTTCTACCTGAAAGACACACAGGGGACCATGTTCTTTGCTTTCCACATTCTACAAACTTCTCATTAATGTGGATCTCACTCTTGACCTTGTAAGATAGGATGAGACATCAGATCCTTTTATAATGAGATTGGCTAATGAGTTAGACTGTAGAATGGGGTTCCTATCTAAACTTTTGATCATCTCCTTTTGGCTTCTAGAAGTCTGTGGAGAAGACTGGACTTGAGTGCAAAGTTGTGCTTATGCTGGCAGGTGGGGTCACTTGTTTTCACCAAACACATCTGTAGCTTCAAAAGTATTTGCCACCATTACGGAACATCTTACTAGAGTTTTGCAGCAAGGACATGACTAACATGGTCTTTGAAGAACCTTTAACCTTGTCATTCACAGAAAAGCTTCAAATAACTCCACGGTGCTGCAGTCTGATATTCCAGGAGTCCAAAAAGATCCTGGGAGTGAAGTCCACGTGATGATAGGTTTCAGAATATATCAAGCTCCTCTTCCCTTTGTCTCTAGACCGAGAGACCAGTTCTTTTCCCTCTGCTAATGTCATGATACCTAAATGAAGAAGCCATTTCATATCTTATACAGTTGTAATTCACAGGATCTTAGGGGAGGTGTCAATAAGACACAGTTACAATACCATCAGAAACAGCTATCATTACTAGCATACATTATAGACTAGGCATGTGCTAGGCTGTGAGCTAAGTATTCCAGACCAAGTAGGTCATCTGATAGTTGCAACAGTCCATGAGCTGATCACCAAGGAATTCTATAACCAGCCAAGGTTAGTAGTAGGGGGCCTGGAGCAGGGTTTCAGCTCTCTGTATGTGCTGAGCTTCAGCCTCCCTGGTGGACTTTCTGGCTATACTTGGATGGACTTGGCCTCTTGTCCAATCATTTCTTTTCCTCTTCCAGTGTCCAGTTTTCTCTTGAGCCCTAAAACTTCAGTACAGAGTTCTAGATCATGGCTTGTTGATAACTGGGATCTTTTACTAGCCACAAGGACATGTCCCATGGACATTGCTCCAGCATCCAGGCTACATCACCTGCCCAAAGTGCCAGGAATCCAAGACACATGTGCTGAGAGCTTATCAAGCACCAGACTCTACTTTAGGCATGAATACAGAGCACAAGATCTAAACATAGCTCCTTGACCTAAAGAGGCTTTATATTCATTCACTTCTAAGCCAGTATTAATCAGCCTTCCTGTGGCTGGGCAAAAAAAAAAAAACACTGAAAGTAGTGGGACAGGGAAATATCTTAGTAGAATAAGTGCTTGCCTGGCAAGCACAAGGCCCTGAATTCAATCCCCGGTACAGAAAGAAAAAAAAAAAAGAAACCTGAAAACATTGATTTATAGAAAGGTTTGATTCCTGGTACCACATGCTGTGCCATTACTGGAACCCCAGGCATGTGGTGCCAACCAACAAAACTGTGGGTGGTGGTGCATGCCTATAATCCAAGCAATGGGGAGGCTAAGACAGGAGGATCACTATCAGTCCATTATAGTGAGACCCTGTACCAAATAGATAAATAACTTTTTTAAAAAAATTAAAAACATATAAATAAAGGAAACTTGTTTTGGCTTAGGGCTTTAGTGGGTTCAGTCCATGGTTGATTGGCTCCAAAGCAGATGCAGCATAGAAGAAAAGTATGGGGTAGGATATGTGAATTAAAAATGAAAATAAAAAATTCCATTGCATCCAGGAATAAAAAGACAGGGAAGAATCAAGAAGTGACAACATGAGATATAAAATACTCAAAAATACTTCCCAGATCACCTACCTCCTCCAACCAAGCTCCACCACCTAATAGCGTATCCAGCTATGAACTAACTCATCAGTGGAGTAATCCCCTAATAAAAATAGGCCCTCCACAATCCAGTCATCCTCCAGGAGGGCCATGTCTGAATATGTGAGAATTCTGAGGGACATATTAGATGTCAGAGAGAACAAACTTTTGCTTTCACCAAACAGTTAATGAACATCTACTTTGTACTATGTGTTGTTGCATTGTAAGTCAGCTTTGCCTTACTATAGTGAAATACTGGACATTGTTAAATTATAGAGAACAAAATGAACATTTTGTTCATTTATCCCATGTTTCCATTCCAAGAGGAGGCAGACTCTTCTTTTTTAGCATCAGAAAGCAATGGTAAAGAGTATGTCATGGGAAACCACTTATACCATAACCCATCAGGCAAAACATGGATAAAGAAACTCGGCTCACATAATCCTCTTCACAGGGATATGCCCATTGACGTAAAGACTCTTATTAAAGTCTACCTCCCAAAGTGCTGCCCAACAGCACCACTCAGGGGACCAAGTCTTTGACCTATGACCCTTAGGGGACCCTGCCCACATCCAAACCATAGCATTGCAGTTGTCTGTGTTCTTGTAGTAACATAGGACCATTGTTAAACAAGTCAACCAACAAGCACATTATCAGGACTTCAAGGGGTAAACAAAAATATAGCAGCTGTTTAAATGTTGGGGGGGGGAAGTATCATAGTAAAAAATGTATTTCCAAAAGTGATAAGTAATTTGAAGCAAGGGGAAATATTCTGATGGGGGTTTATGGTAATGTGTCTTCTAATATAATACATTTTAATTCATTTTTAAAAATTTTTAATTTATTTTTTTATATTTTTTTATTTATTATTTTTATTCTTGTTTCAGAACCTTTGTTTGTTTATCCGCTCATTTTTTTATGGCCGGCTCAGCCGGCGCTGAGGGCAGGGCTGGCGCAGCATGTGGTGCCGGGGATCGAACCGCGGTCCCTGAAGCCGCCCAAGCTTCCCCAAGCAGGGGCTTTAGACCACTGAGCCATCCTGCCAGGCCCTTAATTCATTTTTAATTCACATATTGACTATAGGTTTTGATCACACATCATCAATCAAAACTTTAAGGCAGATGGGGGAGATAGATCAGTGGTCTAAATACCTGCCTGGTAAGCACAAGGACCAGACTTTGATCCCTGGTACCACATGTCATGCCAGCCCCAAAAACCCACATGAACCATGCTGGCCACTGAAACCAGGTATAGTGGCACAAGCCTGTAATCCCACCACTGCAAAGGCTGAGACAGGAGGATCATTATGAGTCTGTGCTGCTAGTGAGACCCTGTACAAAACAAATAGATAGATAGATAGATAGATAGATAGATAGATAGATAGATAGATAGACGGACGGACGGACGGACAGACGGACAGACAGACAGATAGATAGATAAACTTCAGCATAATATCTGTCATTTGAAAATAAAGCACATCATCATCCTAGCAGATCTGGCACTGTGTGACTTCTATTTCTTCTTCACAGTCAAAATGACCATGAAAGGGGAACATTTTGGATTAATTCAGGACATCAAGGCAGGTACATCAGCACAACTAAAGATACTCAGCAAAGAGGAGTTCCAGAACTATTTCATAAAGTGGCAAGAATGATGGGGAAAAGTGTGTTTGAAGCAAAGGGAGGCTAGTTTGAAGGGGATTAATGGCAATATGAAAATTTTTATATTAAACAATCACAGTATTTTTACCCTATTTCATCATATTTCATGTGCCAATAAGGGCTACAAAGGTAACAGACCCAAGAGACAGGAAAGTGGGTAGCTGGATGACATATGTCTGTCTGTCTGCGTGCTATCTGAAATGACACGCAGCTGACCAGCAGACACTGGCAATTCTACATGCTAGGAACTGAGAGAGCAGCTGAGTCCCAGCCTGAAGTGTTCTAAAGCTCCAGACTATTTAGCAAGGACAGTCAGTGCTATCAGAGCCAGCAGGGAAGCAGGGAGGGTGGGACCAGTATGGAAGCGCAAGCAAAGTGAAGCCAGCATCCACAGTGTGGTGGCATGTGGCTCTGCAGCATCAGGGACATGCTGAGAGGTCCCGCCCTGATGTGATCTGGGCTTAAGGCTGCCCTAGCCACTGGATTTCATGTTCTTAGGGGTTCCACCTCCCCTTACATCCCAGACCAAACTCTCAGGTTCCTGACACACATTCAAACAGACCCAAAGTTACCACTCTTGCTGGGATGTAGTCCCCAGCCTTACCAGGATCATCCCAAGACTCCCCACAATGCTGGTCCCCAGAAAACCTCTTTTCTCAGTTGCTGATCTGATAGATTGTGAGCTGTCCCTGAGTCACTTTCATTTATATGGAAAACGGTGAAGTACAAATGACTAGAAATGAAACAACGGTGTTCACGCTACTGCATGCTTGGGAGACAGCTGGACTGCTGCCTCCAGGATGGTGTCGAGTCTTCTGACAGTATCAGGAAATAGGCAGTAAGGCTCCCAACAGGGACTGAGAGTGTTCATTGATTCTGTCTGACTGCTGAGTAAACAGTCTCTAACCAGAGCTCCAGGAGCAGAATGTCCTTAGATCCAGAACCGGGGACTGACCTCACAAGGGACAGTTTCTACACGGACTCTCCATCTCAAAAAATGAGCCCTGTGCAATCCTAGTCTCAAGAAAAGTGGAAGTTGTCATGAAAGCACTGCAATGAAACATCATGGTCATTTGAATATTCGGAACAGTGAAAGAACCAGAAGCGAGAGCCAGGAAAAGCCAACAGGCCCAGTAGTTGTGGCTGCTGGGGTCTTCTATGAGCCCAGCCATCTAGGCCAATAAGTCATCGAGGGGGAAAAAGAACAAACAAACAAAAAAAAAAATCTTTTCATTTTGTTTGTTTCACCTTTGAACAACTGAGGGTTTTTCCAAAAGGTTCCAATTTCCCTTTGATTCTGTAGCTGCTGCTGATGGCATTCAAAGGCCTTCAGGGTAACAGGTGCATTTCAAATGAGTGGAAATAACAAATAAATTGGATCCAGGATTTACAGCATTAGCAATGTCTTTGTTCTCTGGTGTTAGCGCCTGACTTGTGGACAGCAGATCGACACAGCCCATGGGAGCCTGGGGAAAAGAGAGGGGTGTGCAAAGATAGACAGAAGAGGAGGGATGGGGAGAGAGAGAGGGCCGGGGGAGGCTCACCAGAGTCCTCTCATGCAGGTCATCAGCACATGCTCTAGGCTCTGCCTACAAACTCCCCATCTGTCCACATCCCAGTGTGACTCCACAGTCTTGATCCAAGTCGCCATGCTCTCTTGCCCTTATGACTTCTGTAGCCTCCTCCTAATTCACCTCCCTGCCTTGTTTTGTTCCTTTCCATTCATTCTTAACACAGTTGTCACGATACACAGCTCATCACAGGACTCCTTTCATGGCTTTCTGAAGCATCTAGAAGTTCTGTTGGTTGCCTGGCTGTAGCACACACCCCTTCACAGAATTTGGACCTGCCTCACCCTCCTCACTGTGTCCAAATGTGGCAAGCAGCTTCCAAGATGGTACTTAGTGATCCCTTCTTCCTGGCATGTGTGTGTTTTCATGGGGTTCCCAACCCTGTAGTGGGTACTGGATGTAGAAGACTGCCCCCAGATTCCTAGACACAGGCGAGAGGGCCTGTGAACAGATCCTCCACCAGTCAGGCACTGAGATGTCCATAGCCACAGAGGATGTGTCTTGTCTACAGCCAATGGGAGGACATGAGTAGGAAGCCAGGTGAAGTTTCCCAACATAGAAATTGAGATGAGGACACAGACCCCATACTCTGTCCTCTCTGGCGTGCCCTACATCTTCTTCATTCTTTATTTCTAGGCTAGCATGGCTCTTGGGCCTGATTGCCACTGGTAGTGACCCTTCCCACCATTTATTACCCATCAGTAGGAACTCTGTTCTCCTTCTGTAGCTCACCCTATGGGTACTAATTTTATATATATTTGTTTTTTTTTTTGTTTTTTTTTTTAGAGAGAAGAGTCTACAGCAGTGGTTCTCAACCTTTCTAATGCTGTGAACACGCAATATGGTTCCTCATGTTGCGGTGACCCCAAACCAAAAAATAATTTTGGTGGCTACTTCAAAACTATAATTTTGCTACAGTTATGATTTGGAATGGCTTTAGGCAACCCCTGTGTTTTCGTCGTTCAACCCTCACCAGGGTCTCACTACTAGATCAGACTCATAGTGATTCGCCTGTTTACAGCCTCCAAAGAGCTAGGATTTCAGGCATGAGCCAACACACCCAGTCTAAATTGGCATCTCAGTGCACCCTGGAGGCAGGGCCAGCAGGGCAGGCCCAGGGATCAAGCGCCTGGCCTCTGTGTCTGCTTGCAGGTGCTTTATAAAATGTTTACATATGAATTAAACTATTCTCCTCCAGATATGAATAAATGGTTTGATAGGTCAGTGCATGAAAGGATGGATGGATGGATCGATGGATAGATCGATGGATGGATGATAGAAAGAAGAAAGGGCAATACTAACACAATGGTGAACATTCAGAGGATAATGGAAAACAAAGCCAGAGGAGCCAGAATTAAATTAAAGCAGGGGTCACTAACTAACATTTATTTGGAAAACAACTAAACCCACTTGTTCGCATACTGCCTGTGGCTGTTTTCTTATTATAGCAGAGTTAAACGCTTCAGACAAGACAGTTTGACCTGGGTGGCTAAAGCACTTATTGGCTCACCCTTTTTAAGAAAAGTTTATTGACTCTTAGACTATGGGGAAGGGAATTCTTGGGGTGAGTGGAAAGCTGTCTATAAGTATTTTGTTGACACAGAATCTGAGTTGTTCTATGGATTTAAAAACAGGATGAGTGATTAATGGGTAAAAGAGACACAGATATGGGATGCAAAAGAAAGAATGCTCTCAGAGTAAGAGATGCCTTATTAGTGTCTTCCCTGGAAAGTAGTGGGAACAGAAATTAGATACACGCAACAAAAAGTTAGGCAGCCACTTCCTAGAGTATGGCAAAGACATCCTAGAATTGACTGTATGATTTAACAAGGGCCCAGGGCTTGCTTTCTTTATTCCTGTACTAAACCCTCAGAAGTCAGGGTGAACTACATACTACTCTTCAGCATAATGTTTATAAATACTAAAATAATATACATGGAATTTTAGAAGGAACTTATATTTAAATGCAAACTCGAAAATGTATAGTAGAAGCAATATGTATGTGCTTTTTAATGAACATACTAATAATAATATCCAGTCATGAGTCTAATAACTCCATAACTTTACAGTAGAGAAAAGCTTACAGCAGAGGTCAGGAAACTATGGCCTACTAGCCGCATATACCCTCATCTGCTTTTGTAAACAAAATTTTGTTGAAATACAGCTATATGAACTCATTTGTTGTTTTCCTGCTAAATCACAGAGTTAAGTACTTGAGGTAGTGTCCATCCAGTCAGGCACCAAGATTACCTATTTCCTGGCCATTTACAGGAAAACTTTCCAGGTTCTGCCATAAAGCTCTTTGAGGATATTTGTAACACTGATACATGATATGAAAATACGTAGATGCCTATTGGTGACAAAATCTGATACCATTGTGGTTTATTTCTAAGTTTACACTTGGGAGAGATAGTAATTTCAGAAATTCACTTAGGCAAAAAGTGCTAAGGGAAGAGGGGCAGGGTGTGAACACTTAATGGCCACAGGGAACATTTGAAGTGATAAGAAAGTTCTGGAACTGAATGGCAGTGATGATTATACATTAGGAATGTGCTCAATGCCTGCAACTGCATACTTTACATTAACTGAGATAGTAAATTTATTATATATGTTTTAACTATGAAAATGCACTCTTCCTCCCATCTGCGTTCATCTCCCCCTCCCCTCGCCAATTCTACCCATGAACTCTAGGTACAAGCCCCAGTAGATGATCTAGATGTTTCCTTCCTGTATAAGACAGGAGATTTCAGACCTGCTGTGAATAGTACTGTGAGCAACAGGAAGTGAGGTGGAGCAGGGGCCTGCGAAGAGTCAGTTGAGGAGGAAAGGCTCTGAAGCTCCCGGCTCCTTGGGAGAGAGATCTCTGCATCTGAGAGCCTTAGCATTGCTTGTTCCTGCCCTACGGCTGCAGGCTTTCCTCTCCACATTTCACGGTCTCCTGGCTTGTGAGCAGAGAAGACAGGACTTAAGCCTGAGCAGCTCATCCCAAAGCCCATGCCCTCTCCCACACAGCAGCCTGCCTTTCTTTCTACCCTTGATCTTCAGGGTCATGGAGCAGAAGGTTTGGTAAAGTATCATTCTGTAGCAGGATCAGTGACCTTCATCTGGGATGAGAGTATTAACCGTCACAGAGAATCAGCAGGGAGACAGAACCCCCTCCCAAGAGCACCAGGCACACATTCCTGGAGCCTGGAGCTATGCCAGCAGCCTCTCCTGAAGAAGTGCAAGAATGGGTGCATCTCTCAGTCTCTTCCAGAGCCAAGGGTGTCTCAGAGCAAGTCGTTAAGTTTGAATTCTAGCAACTGCAACCTACTTTCAGGCCTCTGAAGTCACCAAACTTAAAGAATGCACTTAGCACATAGAAAGAAACATTTGAGCCTGCAACCAGGAAAGACAGAGGCCTCAGATGCCCTGCGAAGGCAGGGTGTCTAATTGAAGAACTCAATTTTGTTTTCATCGGAATCAATTCAGAGGGATTTTCATTTTCAATTATTCAGCAACATCCAATTTTCCCCTCACACCTCCATCAGACAGGAAGAGAGAAATTGCATATGTCAATCACCATGGAGAGTCGCTGACCAGCATGAGGTCACCCTGCAGCCCCCTCATAAAGGGATGTTACAGGGCCCTGGGAATGTGCCCTCACTTTCTTGAGACAAATGGAGACAGCAGATGGCCTTTGCCCTGCACTCCGGGACACTGTCTGGCACTTGCGCCTCCTGTCAAACAAATAGACAAGCTCCATGCCAGCAAGAGTGACATGCCCGAGGGAGGAGCAGGGAAGCAGCCCTTGCCTCCTCCGCGTCCTTTCTCCTCCTGCTTCCTCCACCACCCTGGACAGTCCGTCCCAGATCCTTGGAACCAACAGGAACACCATAGCCGAAAATCTGGTGTACACCCTAGAACTACTTCTTCTGTCCTCATGGTTCTCAGATACCTGTTTCATTATTCTGATACTTACCTTGTTATGCCTTAAAGGTACACATGCATCTAATTCCTAAGACCAAAGAGGTTACACTCTTCCAAGTTTTTCTAAGCAGTTAGCAGCAGAACCTAGATTTAAAGTAGGTGCTTTGGCTATGGAAATGTGTCCTTAACTCCTATACTGCAGAGGGCAGGGCTTGACAGGCACTAGGCTCCCAGTAAACATCAAACATTCCATCTGAAAGAATAGGTACACTCTACATGGCATTTGGTTATGTCCTCAGGCTGGTTACTGCTCTGAAGACAGGAGCTCCCTGTACTCCAGGCGTTTGCTACCATATATGAGACCATTCATTTATTAATTCATATATTCAGCCCCACAACTCAATTTCAAACTAGTTATTGCGTGGCTAGAATGTTCCTGGTCTTATGCTATCAAATCAGAAGAACAAAGCAAATGACACACTACACAGCTATGTGACTGCCCTCTGAGGTCCAGAAACCCTCACCCCCCTACAAACACACACACACACACACACACACACACACACACACACACACACACACGCTTGCACAGTGAGCAGGGGAAGCCAGTATGTGAAGCACTGGGCATCAACGTGTTCAGAGGGGCAAAGTCCTGAGTGAGGTACAGAAATGAGCTCTCCCTAGACATAGTAATCCAAAAATGACAAGTTCTAGAGCCCTACTATACAGCATAGTGCTTATATTTATGAATGTGGCATTGTGCCCCTGAACTCTGTTAAGAAGGCAGATCTTATGCTAAGTATTCCTACCTACAATTTGTACATTTGTGTTTCCTTCCATATTCCTGTGGAAATTTCCTCCTCATTGTAATACTACTAGAAGATGTGTCCTTCGGGAGGAGTGGGGCATGAGAGCTCTGTCCTCCTGCATATTGTGAGTTCCACATAAGAGGGCTGGAGGGAGCCAGCTGGTCCTGTTGCCTTCCTGCCTAGTACCCTGTCAAGGTGCAGCAATCCAGCATCACTGGGGAAGCAAAACACAGCCTTCACCAGAGCTTTGATCTACTGGAACCCTCATCTGGAGCTTTTGATGGCCAGAATTATAAACAAAATAAGTGTCTGTTTATAGTTTCTTTATAAATTATCAGTCTCAGGTATTATGCTGTAGAGATTAAGATTAGAAGACGAAAGAGGAGGAAGAGAAGGAGGAGGAGAGGAAGGGGGAAAGGGGAAGGATGAATAGGAGGAAGAAGAAATAAGAAAAAAGAAGGGGAAGGGGAAGAAGAAGAGGAAGAGGAAGAGCAGAGCAGGCCAAATAGCTCAGTAGATTAAAGTGCCTGAAGCAGGCGCAGAGGCCAGGGGTTTGATCCCCAGGCCTGTTGTGCCAGCCCCACCGCGGGGGTGCCCTGAGAAGGCAATTGAGACTGGGCATAGCGGTGTGTGCCTATAATCCCAGCTCTTGGGAGGCTGTAAACAGGCAGATCACTGTGAGACCCATCTAGTAGTGAGACCCTAAACACCCTGTAGGCCCTTGCCTAAAAATACAGAAAGAAAGAGAGAGAGAGAGAGAGAGAGAGAGAGAGAGAGAGAGAGAGAGAGAGAGAGAGAGAGAGAGAGAAAGAAAGAAAGAAAGAAAGAAAGAAAGGCAAGAAAGAAGGACAACAACTAAAGGAGTAGGAGGAATCTTTGGGAGGTAATGGATGTGTATGCAGAGACTTGACAGTGGTGGTGTTTAGGGGTGTATATTTATTCCTAAACTCATTGTGATGTAGACAGTAAGCATCTGCAGCTTTTTATATGGCAATTATATCTCAGTAAAGTGATTTTTAAAAAATAGTGCAAGAATTTCCCTTCACCTTTCCTACAGCTTTACTCTAGAAATTTGGTGGAGAGTAACCACATACTATACTGAACCATTAGTACACTGCAGGTATCATTCTAAGTGTTTTAAAGCTTTGCATTAAACCCTCACAACTTTGAGATTTAAAAAAAAATCTGTTCTGATCCCACTTTATAGATAAAAGACCTGAAGACAAATGGGCTTTAATTTGCCCTTGGTCTCCCAGATGGTTAGGTGGGGACAAGATTTTCCTATTCACTTATTTTGCTTTTATTTTATTTAGTGGTACAGCAGATTGAATCCAGAACCTTCACACTTACATCATTAGCCCCTTCTGAATTTTTATTTTGAGACATGGTCTATCTACATTGCCCAGCCTGGCAAACTTATATCTTCCTGCCCCAGCCTCCCAGAGCACTGGGATCCCAGACACGCACCACACACTGCTTAGGACGAGATTTTCTGCCCTGAAATTCCGGCTCCATAAAACAACCTCTTAGCATTTTATGATACTAGAGCCATTCCACCACCAGGAACAAGTGTCAGCTGAACTGGCTTCCAGGGCAGTAGTCTGGCAACAATGAGGCCAACAGGCTGAAGAAGAATCCTCTCCCCAGCCCCTCCTGGGATGGTAGGTGTCCAGACTGGCTGTGACCTCAGGCTCCAGCACCTAACATGGCTACTGCTTTATCTCTCAGGCTAGAGGAGGAGGAAGTGACAGCTGGCATCACATGGGGCTTTTATTATCTCTGGGTGATGTGTTTGGTCCTGGTGAAGAGGGAAAGTGCAGAGACAGATGGTGAGCTGGGCAGCAGGGCTCAAGAAGAAGGCAGGCGAGAAAGAAGTCAGGTTCAGGGCCTTTGCTGCCTTCTGACGGGAGGCAGGTACAAGGGGCCACCTTAAGGATGTAGGCCAGAAATTGGGAAAACTGTGGATCAGAGAGGGAAGAGCATTCCCAAAGCTAGGATCAAGGCTTCCTCTGATTAAGAAGCTGCTGTCAAAGCAAAGGATCGATCTAGATGGGCTTGTTTAACTGTCTGATCCACTTAAACCCTGTGAGGCAGGGAGAGTGCCTGAGACAGATGGGGGCAGAATGTCACCCAGGATGCTGCCAGAGTCACATTATGTCAATTCAGGAAGGTGCTGTGACAATCTTCAGAGGAACAACTTCAAAGCTTTTTGTGGGGAAAATGACTCTCTTTACAAAGCTCATTTTCAGGTGCTCTCTGACAACTGACCAGCAAGTACATAGGGAAGCAGCCAGGAAAGAAATGGGTTGAGCTCGCAGTAAAAAGACAGATCCCTCCTTTTGTCCACAAGGCTAGCTGGGGGCTGCTATGGTGAGCAATGAGCATCCTGACCATGATCAGCCATGAGCCAAGGCCACAAGGTCCGTGGTCACTTCCCACCTCCTCTACCCTCTGCTCCCTGTTGTGCTCCTCTGGATTTATGTTGCAGTCAGATTCCCTTAGCCAACATCAAGAAGAGGCCCAAAGACCCATCACTGTGCAAAGTCTCTGGGGCAGCAGTTCAGGTAATGGGCCCTGCTACTGGCTGTGGGATCAGCACTGACCATTGGTAAAAGCTTCCTAGAGTTGTGGAATAATTAATGCAAATGGGTGGGTAGGATTCCAAAGCCTAGAGTAGCCTACATGGGGCACATTCAATACAGACACCAAAAGACAGGGCTGTTGTCCCTCCAAACCAGAGTTTGGGGCTGATAGAAAACACTAGCACTCATTGCTGGGACAAAACGCCCATTATCATCTGACTGTCAGGTGGAGGTGGTCAGTGGATGAGGGGGCATCAGTTCCTGCCATTGAGAGCAGAGAGCAAGTGTTAGCTATTTCTGTGATGCCAGGGCCCACCTAGGACACACAAGAAAGTACACAGGGAATAATTGTTGCAAGAAACTAAAGCCAGGCTTAAAGAATGGGCATCAACTCACCAGCATCAGAGCTACGAGAAAAGGCACCCAAGCAGAGATCTCAGGGCAGAGGTCTGGAGCCATGACTGATGGCCAATACCAAGGAGTTCGGCCTTGGCCTGTGTAAGAGGAGAAAGTAACAGAAGACAGGCTAGCGTGTAAGCAATTCAGCTCATGGAGAAGCCCGTGGTGCTGGCCTCAGAGTGCCTACTGCTTCCCACAAGCAGAGCAGAGACTCAGTGGGTTTCAGAGCAGCAGCCAATGCGATGCATACTTGGAGAAGCCATGTGGGAGCACAGGAAGAGGCTGGCTGGCTGCACAGAGGCCAGAGAAATAGACAGTGTTAAAAATCTCAGGTACTTTAATCTGAATGTTTATGTCCCTTCACAACCCACCTGTTGAAAAATCTAGCCCACAAAGTGCTGGTGTTTGGAGGTGGGGCTGTGGGAGGTGCTTAGGTCACAAGAACCCCAAAGAATAGGATCCATGCCCTGACTCAAGAGCCCCCAGAGTTATGCAGTTCTTCTGCCATGGGGGAGGGGGCTACAATAGAAGGACACCCCATTTAGGAAGCAACCTGCTCCAACATTGAATCTGCTGGTGGCTTGATCTTGGACTTCTTGCCCAACAGAACTGGTAGTAATCGATTTTGCTTATGCATGTGCCAGGCAGGTTATGGCATAACAGCAATCCAAGTGGATAAAGAGCTCCTGTGGATAGAGGAAGCAGAAAAAAAAAAAGGAGAAAAATAGGAAGAGAGAGGTGGGGCAGGGCTTGGGGACTTCAAGGGGAAACTGGGACAGAGTGATGAATCTCTATAAGTCTGGAACAGAGGACAGGCAAGAGTCAGGATGACAGTGTGTTTGGTGGACAGAGGAGCTAGGTATGGAGACTGGAAGATATTAGGGCAGGTACTCCTGCTGCCCTGCAGAGCTTAGGTAAGGTTGGACCTACCTAAAACCCAGAGGAAAGTTAACTGCAGATGGAAGTGGCCGGTGCACTCCTGATCTCATCATGAATCTCTGCCTGATCCACCATGGTCCACACTATTTATTTTCTTCGCAGAGCACCACCAACACTTTGAAACTAAGAGCCCCATCTTACTGTTCTGGTTTGTCCCCAAAACTAGTGAAGTAAACACTGTTCAGGATAATCCTGTTGATATCCTTGGGCCACTCTCAGGTCTGAGGTTCTGCATGTCTTCACAGACAAACTGGTCATGCAGCTGGTGTCAGTGCCCATGTGGAGTGTGGAGAGAAAAGAAAACACCTCTGGGACAAAGCACCCAATTTCACATGCCATCTTACACATGCCACTTGAAGCCACTTGCAGAGACACTCTCAGAACCAGAGAAATAATGAAGATGAGGGCCTTCCACTCAGAGCCATCCCTGCTCTTTGCCAAGCCTCAGTTTCCCCAGTGCAGGACAATGCTGCGGCAGACTGCTGGGCAACCTAACTGAGTCAGCTGTAAGAAGCTCACAGCACAGGACCTAGCTCATCATGGGCTCAGCAATCAGTCTCAGGGCTAATGGCAGTGATGACTCTGATGATGCATGGGGGAATGGTGGAGGCTGCTCAATGCTTTCCCCCAGAAAGCCCTTCAAAGACCCTGCTTCTGTCAGAACCAAGATAGACGCTTCATATTGCTGTCTGACCTCTGCGCCCTACATCTTATATTAACCATTTTATGTAATTTGCTAAATTGAACTACCTGAGACCGACTCACTTTGAGTTCGCAGGTCTGGAGGCTTCAAGAGCACAGCACTCGCATCAGCCCAACTCTAACGAAGTCCTCATGATGATCAGATCAAAATGGAAATGCAAGGGCCAGCAAGAGAGCTCAGTGGACTAAGTGCCTGCTTAGGCAAGTGCAGGGACCAGGATTTGATCCTCTGCACCACGTGCTTCGATAACCCTGCCTCCCCCACCTCCCACTCCCAACCCCCTCCCCGGGCATGCTGAGCCTGCCACCCAGTCTGGGCGTAATGGTACATGCCTGTAATACCAGCACTAGAGGGCTGAAAACAGGAGGATCCCTATAAGTCCTAGCTGTGCAGGGAGACCCTGTACCAAATCTATGTTTTTTTAAAAAAAAAAAATGGAAGAGCAAATGATATCATTTCATCGGCTAGAAGCCAGACAAAAGGAAGGGGCCAGGCTGTTTTCACATGGCTTACTCCCACACAAATGTATTAAGTGTCCTATAAGAACTTCGCTCTTCTGAGGATGATGCCCCAGAGATCTAACATCCCCACAAATCTCACTTCTCACAAGTCACACCATCTCAAAACCACCACACTGAGGATCAAGACTCCAACAAAGAAACCCTAGGAACCTCTGAAACCAGAGCCCCACCTTGATGACATCCCTTTGTCTCTTTCTCTTTTCTCCTGGTTGGCTTCTGTATCCAAGTGGATGGATACTCTCCATTCTCCCAAATAGGGAGATCTGTCCTCTGAGCTGTAGCCGACTTTACTCGTTGCTTCTACTATTAATTTTTCCCTCCCTTGCCCATTTAAGGCACATGTATCTATTATCTACTCCATGCCAGGCCTCATAAAAATAGAAGTACCTGAAACTCCAACCAGAAACAGAGTGTCAGTGAGAGGGCGGTCATCCATCAGTACCAGCTCACTAGTTCAGTTCAGTCTAAAAATCAAAAAATGTGTGAGGGGGGTAAGCAGAAGGAAAAGGATCCCACAGACCTAGGCTGTCCCCCAATCATGTAGAATTACAGTAATAAAAATACAGCTGACCTACAAATGTCTACTTTTCTAAACCCCAAATGGAGTTTTGAATCTGTGTCTTGTGGGAGTTGCTAAGAGCTAAGCAGTGTGGGTGGCTCTTTGGCCTGGGGTGCTTTTTTGCATGGGAGGGATAATGACTGGATGGAGAGGTATCATCGCTTCATTTCCCACAGAAGAAGAGAGCACAGAGAGGGCAGAATACACCTCTTCCTTCCCAGTTTGGATCCAGGGCTAAAAAGTAATTGAGAAAAGATCTTTAAGCAGGAAATGGAGGGCTGCTTTTGTCAGAGACCGTGGGACTGGTACTTCATGTGGCATGGCTTGCAGGTCAGATGGCATACATAGCAAAGGGGAAGAGGTGGCTGTGTCATTCCTGCAATGAAAACCATGTCATTTCCACTTGAGAACCCCAATGAGCCCAATGGGTTCTGTAATTTGGGGATACTAGAAGAGAGGCAAACTTCCTAGGTAAGCTAGAAGCAGAGCAAGAGGAAGAGCTAACAAAGGAAAGCAGAATTCCACCTCCCTCAGAAACTGTATCTCCTCAACAGCTGCAGGGGTTGGGGAGAGCAGGTGGGCAAGATGAGGATGAAGGATGGAGGGTATTCTGCAGGAGTCCTTGGATGCTGGCAGAACCAGCACCCCCATCTCTCCAGAGCACCCACGTGGAGCCCTGGAATCCCACAGCCCATCAGAGCCAGCAAGACCCGCTGTCCGACCTTCCAAACCCAGACGTTCCTTAGGTCCAGAAGCCTGTGGCCATGACATCAACTAAGCCAGATAGATACTAACCAACTGCAACTCCAACACAACACATTCCTGCCTGCTTCAGGCCCAAGGTGGCCCAGCCCCTGCACCTAGCTGAGCTCATTAGTGAGCCTGGCAGCAAGACTTCGAACAGCACCAATTTCTCCAGGCTCCACGGTTTCCCGAGAAGGGATAATAAATGTGTTAGGAAGCGTGGGGTGATTTATTAAAGTGCATTGTATTGCAATGGTTTTACAAGAAGATTAATTTTTAATAAAGAAACCTATTACCTCACTCTTCGAGGACCTTCGCACACCTAAGAAAAATGATTCTCTTTGCCTCTGTGGAGATGGCTCAGGCTTCTTTACTGGAACAGGGTCCACTTTGTTTCCTTAAGCTCCTTTGGAAAGAAGGAAATGGACTTTCTGAGTGAATCCAAGTGGACTGTGGGCCTCTTCTTGGTCCATTAGCGACTGGAGGCCCATTTTTCAGTCTCCTTTCTCAGCCATGCTGGCCTTAGTCTCTGTTCAGCCGAGCTGGTCCTAATCTAATTATAAGATGTGGCCCAAGCAGATGAGTGGACAGACCTCTGATTCCCTGGGCCAGTCAGGTGTGGACAGCTGGAACTTCCAGACAGAGGCTGGAGGGGCAGAACAGGAAGTTAAAGATCTATGTGTGATTAAGATAGCAGAAGCAAATGCAGAATACTGATACATGGGAAACAAGCCACATATAGAGGAGTAAATGAGAGGGTGAGCTAGGAGTCAGGAACACTCCAGCCAGGTGACCTGTGGGGGATCACATGACCTTTGAGCTTGAATTTCCTTAGCTGTGAAATGGTGAAATTAGAGGTGGACTCCACTAACTGGAATAAGTGACTAGTTCAGCACAGGGCCTGAGTTTATAATTGTTGTTGTTGCTGCTGCTGTTGTTGCCAATGTTTTATAAGGGAGACAGAAGAGAAGCAGATGATTCTGAAGTTTGAAGGGCAGAGGACAGAGACATGGGTACTGCTGCTGCTGCTGCTGCTGCTGCTAATGTTTTAGAAAGGAGACAGAAAAAAAGCAGGTGATTCTGGGGCTTGGAGGGCAGAGGACAGAGACATGGATATGAGTTAAAGCTCCTCAGTAGGAGCAGCATATAAACAAACAGAGAGCATCTTGCTGAAGGAGAGACTTCAACAAAAGCTGAGAAAGGACAACGTGAGAATCCAAGGGGCACAGATAGCTGCAGAGGGACCTGGAGACACTTTCTCAACAGGATTTTAGAGACAGGAAGGTACCCTCCCACAAGAATAATTACAGCTAGGTTAACTCAGAGACAGGCAGTTAGTTGCTGAAATTAATAATTATTATAATCATCATTATTATCATAATTGCTTAAAGTAAGTCACTTCATGCAACAAAAACTAGTTGAGAAACTACAATGTGCCAACCCTAGAATTCATCAACCATAATCCCAGGGTCCCAAGCCAGAAATGAGGCCTATTAGTTCTACAGAAATGGCTTTTACCAAGTTCTCGGTGAAAATAAATCACTGAAATTCCCAGTGAGACTGGATCCAAATAAAGATATACCAGTAATATCTAGCAAATATTAAGTCATTGGCCTATGCAGACCCAATGCCAAGTAGTGAACCTATTGACTCATTTAACTATTTATACATCACATATCTGATGAAGAACACTTAAAATTAAGGTTTTCCTATTCTGGATTTTTCTTTCTTTGTAATGCTGGGACCTAAATCCAGGTCCTCATGCATGCTAGGCAAATGATCTACCACTGAACTACATCTCCAAGCTCTACTCTAGACATTGATTATAAATGAAATCCTTTAATATGTCATGTTAGGGGTCTGGCTTCTTTCCCTAAGTACAATATATTCAATGCTCACCTATTCTGCTATACGGGAAAAAAAAAAAAAAAAAACAGCTTCATTCTTTTAATGATTGAATAATATTCCACTGTGGGGTTATATCACATACAAAGAAAAGGTATGTAAGCAGTTGCTAGGGCTGAGTGAGGAGAGGATGATGGTAAGGTCTCGCAGGTGGGGGCTTCTGTTTTGGTGACAAAAAGAATTCTGGAGATGGGAGGTGGGAATGGCTGCACAGTACTGTGAATGACTTAGCACCAAAGAATTGTATGCTTGGGAATGATTCAAATGTTGCAACTTTGTTTCATTCACTTTATTACTGTAAGACTATCCCAACATAACTGACAACCCATGTTTTAAAAATGGACAAGAGGCTCCCTATTATATGAATGGGCACATAACTGTTATAGCCTGACATAACCAACTCCATTT
>PVJA010011138.1:0-55525 GCA_004027025.1 Myocastor coypus | reverse complement strand
AGCAGGGAGGGAGGGAGGGAGGGAGGGAAGGAGAGAGGGAGGCAGGGAGGGATGGAGGGAGGGAGGGACAAAACGCACCAGGCAGCCTACCAGCCTGTTCTTATCCAAGTCTAACAGAATGAAAATAAAGTTGGATGTGTAGCCAAAAAAAATGCTAATTTTGAAATATAATCTAAGAACTTCAGGGAACTCAGCTACTAAAAAAAGAAATGTGAATAAAGTCTAGAGCCTGATTAATAATAAAATAAAATTATAAAAGAAAAAATAATGCATGCTCTGACAATTTAGCCAGCACTTTTACAACTGTATTTTGTGCTAGGCACTATTCCATAAAAATATATAAGAAATAAACAGACAATTAATAAAGATAGGTTAGAACTGTGATTAAAGTTCTAGGATACACAGCCAGATGTCTGGATGTAGCCCTAGGTCCACTGTTAACTGAAAGTAGGGCCTGAGCAATTTAGTTCTCTGCAGCAAACCTTCACTTTTAAACTGGGTTATTGATAACATCAATCTTATATGCTATGGATACATTATGTAATACAAAAGGCAGTGTTGTCTTATATTAAGCCATATTAGCATGCATTTCTGAGAAAGGTAAGCTGTGGTAGGTAATGTAAGAGGTCACTAACAAGCCTACAACTTTGAACCCTAAAATCTTGACATGCTCATCTGATTCCCTTCACACCAATCTCTAAATTCTCACTTAACAAAATTCTGTTAGTCATTCTAATCTTTAATAAAAAGTAACTCAGCACTTCCTGGATGCATGTAACTTTAATTTTTAAAAAAAGCACATAATTAAAATTTCAGAAAGGGTCAAAGATCACCGTATATAGTAATAGTTACAAATACTTAACATACAATGAAGAGGAGAAATAAAAAATTTTGAAAGCTTTTTTTAAAGCCAGTATTTAATTGGGCAGAGGTATACAATTGTAATCCTAGCACTTAGCAGACTGAGGCAGAAGAATACTCCGTAAATTTCAGGCCAACCTAGGTTACATAACAAGACCCTGCCTCAACAAAACATACCTCCCCCCAACCCCCCAAAAAGCCAAGCCTGCCTGGCAAGCACAAGGACCCAGGTTCGATCCCCAATGCCACATGCCACACTGGCCCTGCAACCCAGGATGCACCACACCAGCCATGGAAACTGAGTGTGGTGGAACCCACCTGTAATCCCAGCACTGGGGTGGCTGAGACAGGAAGATCACTATGAGTCCAAGCTGTGTAGTGAGACCCTGTGCCAAATAAATGATAGACAGACAGATGGATGGATGGATGGATGGATGGATGGATGGATGGATGGATGGACAGATAGATAGACAGACAGACAGACAGACAGACAGACAGACAGACAGACAGGCAAGCAGGCAGGCAGGCAGGCAGGCAGAGGCAGGCAGACAGGCAGGCAGGCAGACAAGCAGACAGACAGACAGACAGGTATATTTTTTTCTAAAAAACCAATACCTTTTACAGAAAAAGAATTTTAAATTATTTTAAATCTCCTAATGAACACATGAAAATAAGTGCACATATTTCAAAATCATTTATTAAATATAAAACATCTATAAATAAACTGTATAGACAACAGTTCTATACAACATATGGGAAAGAAGAAAAAGGGCTTTCTTAAGTGACAAACACCAAATCAACGAAAAATAGTTTAAGGGCTTACATATGGAAGAGTTTACATATGCCCACTGACTTAACCATAGGTTTGTCAACTCCAAAAATAAGCCTTGACTCTATATATAACACATTTGACACATTATAAGTTATAAATTAAAAAAATTATAAAAGATCCAGCCAGATAATTCAGTGGGTTAAAGCTCCTGCTTAGGCAGAGCATAGTGGCTGGGGGTTCAATCCCAACTCCTGGGGTGTGCTGAGACACCGACTGAGATTAGACATGGTGGTATGCACCTGTGCTTCCAGTGCCTTGGAGACTGAAATCAGGAGAATCATTACAAGTCCAATATGTGTAGCGAGACCCTGCAGACCCTGTACTAAATACATTTTATATATATAATTTTGCACCACTATTGTTTTTCTTTTCAGCAATGCTGGCAACAGAACCCTGGAAGCCACATTGGTAGACAACTGTTCTAACAGTGAGCTGTAGACATCCCCAACTGGGCTTCACAATCTTTACATAGTATTTTCCCTAGAAGGACGTCTATTGACACAAGTGGCATCTGGGACATCTACCCTGACAGTAACACTAGAGCAAGGTTTAAAAATAAGAAGTATGTGCAACAATTTAAACTGCAAGTTTCAAAAATATTTTGTATGAGCACATTTATCTTGAAATCACTTCTCAAGTCTGAATCTTCCTTCTAACTAAAATGCTATCATTTTCCCCATGTCAGTTCAATTTCCCATCTTGGCAGTTATTACAAGCAAAGACCATTAAGTCCGAAGGGTCTGGGTCTTGAGCTGACCAGCCCCTATTCTGCAAATTCAAATTCTTAACTACATGTTCTTGAAAAATTGTTTTATCTACCTTAAAACAGGGTCATTCTACCTATTAGAATCACAGAGAGACTGCTGTGAATAATAAATTACATAATGCATGTATAAATCCTCAGTCTAGTGCCTAACACACCCTATGCATTCACTAAATGGTAATGATGAACATAACAATGATGGTCAAATTACTAATTTATGAATCATAAAATCTATATTTTTATCTTCTAGATTCATAAGCTCTCCCTCCCCACTTATTATTTATATATAACTGGGGCATCTTTGAAGTTAAACTTAACCATCAAAAGAAACAAGAATTTAATAGGCAAATTCCTTGCTTCTATACTAATCTTTCTTTCCCATCCCTCAGGAGCCTCTGTTGTTATCAATACGGAAGAACAGATACATTCACTGTGTTTGGCACCACATGTAGAGAGGCAACCAGAGGCCTTATGTTTAATGACACCCCAGTATGGGTGATAAGTAACATATATTAAATTTCCAAGAAACTCATCACCAGAAAAAGCCCATCAGTGAAAAAAGAAATCAGTCACCACAAAAAAGAAAAAGAAGTCAGCCAAAAATCAAAAAGAAAAATACTCCAAGTAGAAGAAATAGTAAAATGCAGACATAAATAGAATGAAAGTAGGTGTTCTCTCTGAATCCATGTCCAAAACTCACTTATTTATTGCAAAGTGCAACACTGCAATTAAGCCTTAGTACTGGGGTTTTATTTTAGAATAAAGAACCAACTCATACATGAAAAGGAAAATAGAATAACAGAGCTTTTCAGTGATATTTATGAGTTTATATCTTTAGTTCAACCAAGTACAGATCAAAACTGTATAAAACAGCACAGCAGCAGTGGCAGACCTGTGACACATGTGCCATACCAGGCTGGCTTGTGTCACTGAAAAGCTGTGTTACTCTTGTTTTCCTTTTCAGGTATGCATTGGTTCTTTCTTGTAAAATAAAACCCCAGTACTCAGGCTTAATTGCAGTGTTGCATTTTGCAATAAGTGAGTTTTGGACAATACTTTGGTACACAGTCTCTAAAGAGCTCACCATCACTTTTTCTTGTCATTAGTTCTAAATGTAGTATAACAATTTACATAATATTTACATTGCATTACCTTTACCTAATCTAGAGATAACTTAAAGTACTCAGGAAGATGCTCAAAGGTTATATGCAAACACTGCCCACTTTATATAAAGGCCTTGAGCAGCTACAGATTTTGCTATCCAGAGGGGGTCCTAAAAATCAATCTCCCACAGTGAGTTGTAACTGTATATACATGTACACACACACACACACACACACACACAATTAAGCACTGACGTACATACGTGCATTATATACATGGAAAGCTAGCCAATGTTTGGATACAAACAAAGGAGGTCATATGACCCACAAGATAGAAAATGTAATAAGACTACTTCCCCAAATCTTCACAAGATGGTACATAATTAACATTATGTATAGGAGAAAGTCAGTTCATTCCAATTTCAGACGTGGAGCATTAGACCTTAATTTTCTCCCAAAAATAAGAAAGCATTTTTATAATTCCCTGTAATTGTGACCATCAAAAACATCTCCAAACAGTGTCAAATGTCCCCTAAGAACACTGTTATAGATTATTATGTGCCAGACACTGATCTTGCTTCTCATTTATTTTTTTTTTTACATAATCCTAATAGTATCTCTGAAGTACATAGGTATTTTTCCCCATCTTACAGATAAAGAAACTGAAATAGAAGTTAAGTAACTTACCAAAGGTTGTACGATAAATGTTATAGCATATATCTGCATGTACAGTGAGGGCTGGAGTTCCTGCTTCTAATCATTGTTATATCATCTCTTACTATTATCTCCCATATGTCACGTCATACTTCAAAACTTGCATTTTTAACCTTATTTGAATATTAAAATTAACATCGTCCAAATTAAATTCATACAAAAATAGGCCTTCTTAAAGTACCGACAGCACAGCACTAACTTTAGGAACAAAGTGGTTCAAAGAAAAGGAAACTACCGTGGCCTATGGATCTGGCTACCGCACCTTTTTCCCATATTAGCTGTGAAATCTCATGATATCCCCATGAGACACATACAGTCTTTTATTCTTCATGTGAGGAAGCTCAGACTTCCTCATATAGTCTTCATGCAGTCTTCCTCATGTAGATGTAGTCTTCACCTCTTCTTTAGATTGTGATTTAAATTATCTCAAGTTACCTAAAAAGTTTGATTAAGACTGTCTTTACGGTCCCTGCAACTTGCTTCATTGTTTCCAGCTTGTCACCTTTTGCCCATCCATGTCGTTTTCTTACCAGAAGGCTACTAAAAACCTTTTAAGTCATACGCCATGACTAATCTTGCAGTATACTTCTCCTTTTCCCATTTTGTGTTTTCTACTTTCTAATTATTGTTAACTGAGGTAGTTAACTTGCTTAATGTCTTCTAATATATATATATATATATATATATATATATATATATATATGTATATGTATGTATATATATATAATTGAAATTTTGAATCATGTTAGGTTTGGAATCACTTTTTTAGGCTACTCTTGCCACCAATGCACAAGAACAGAAGTAGAAAAGATTGAAGTTTAGTGTGGTGGCACATGCATTCTGGGAGGATGAGGCAGGAGAATCCAATCTTAGCAACTTCAGAAGCACTGCCTCAAAAGACAAAAATGGGATGGGATACCAGATGTGATGGCACATGCCTGTTATCCCGGCACTCTGGAGGCTGAGGCAGGAGAATTGTCCCAAGTTCAAGACCAGCATGGGCTACAAAGTGAGCTCAAGACAAGCTTGAGCTGCATAGTGAGACCCTGTCTCAAAAAAATAGATGAAAAGTGAGGAACTGGGGAAGTAGCTCAGTGTAAAGGCCCTAGAAGCAATGCTTAATACCTAGGGGGTGGAGGGGAGAATTTACAGAGGAAAACTGATAGAGTAGGCTAATGGCAGCTTCAAACTACAAAGTCGAACAGCCAGACTTTCTAAGATAAAGGATGAAGGAACTATTCTACTTTGTGTATTTTGTCTCCTTAACCTGAAAGTAAATCTCACCACACAGACTGGATTCATAGTGATCCACCTGTTTTCAGCCTCCCCAGTGCGAGGATTACAGTCATGCACCAAGCAAACAAATATTTTTATGTTTTGTTGACTTCTCAGTGATGGTAAACCTTTTAGAAACAGGGTGCCCAAACCGTAACCCAAAACCCATTAGAATAAAAGTGCTAACCCTGCAATTAAATTTGAATACTGAAGTTTTAGTTAGAACCATTCACTCTTCCAACAAAAAACACAGCAACAGAAGTCTGAATGATACAAACAGCCCAACAAGGCATGTGTGCCACAAGTTCACCACAGATGGATGCTGGCACTGAATGAAGTACTCAGGAAGCATACACTGCTAAATAAAGGCCGTATTCAAAACAGTGACACATTCAGGAGCAAGGATCCTAAACGCCCTCAGCTTTCCAAAAGCCAGTAAATAACAGAAATAACAATAAAATAATGCTGTGCTACTTCTTTATTGAGGGCAAAGCTAGATGCTGTGCTGTGCTCACATGTACTATCTCACCCAATCCTCTTAATCACCTAAGGAGGAGGCAGGTACTGTTATTATCATGCCAGTTTTACAGGAAACACATACAGAATAAATAACATATCTGAGATTTAAAAAAAAAAAAGAAAAAAAAAAAAGCAGAGCTAGAACCTGAGTGTACCTGTTCCAAAGTTTCTCTCAACTACTGTAGCACACAGAATTACAAACATCCTCTCAGGGAAATCTGGGGAGATATTACCAACAAGGAATAAAGACAATGAAACAAAAATTCCACTGTATGTCGAAAGCTATCTGTCTCTTTTATTAGGGATAGTAGAAATTTTTCCACCCTACAATACACTGATTTTCCCACACAGATTAAAAATTTACTGGTTTAAAGAATCCAGATATTAAAAAGCATGAACAAGAATCAATCATGTAACCAACCATGTCAAAGGGTAATAGATAACAAACCTTAACACCACAAGTTCACAACCCAAAGAAATAACAGGGTGTGACCTCTGACTCCAATTAACCTCAAAACTTTCAGAACCATTCTTCCTGGGATGTGCCTCTCCACCCTCTTTACCCTGCTGAATACTCTTCCCTTCTCCTACATTCCATCTCTGCTCTATTAGATGGTTTTTATACTTTTTTAAAAAAATGGAATTTTGTTTCCTGCTCTTTCTCAATCTAGCTAGTTAAAATTTATATTTATCTAATGGAAAAAAAGTCTCCCTAAGGTCCTCCACTCATTCATCAGCATTCTCAAGTTTTGCCAAATTCACAGAGTGGTCAATTAAAGAGACCACCTATTGCAGTCAGGGTCTGCAAGGGAAAGGAAATAATACAGAAAATATAATTCATAGGATTATCTTATCATATTCACTCAAAGAGTCAGATACAAAAGTATGTGGGAGATCTGTTTAGAGTAGAAACCCAAGGAATCCAGTACAGAACCTGGAATGCACAGCAAAGACCTGCACAAGCCCAGCTGAAGGCCTGGAGCTGACAGTAATGTCTTCCATGAGTACTGCTGGAGCCCCTAACAATGTCCCATAATATTGGGCTCATAACAATGTCTCATGCAAGTCTGTATCAAGTAGCTGCACTGGGAAGGCCAAAGACCAATGGTGGAAGCTAGAAAGTCTACACTAATAAGGTGAAGGATCTGTGCCAACAGGTTGAAGGATCCGTACCGCAGCCAGGCAGTGACAATCAAAGTAAGGGCCAGAGCTCCCCCAAGCTCAGCAACACTGAGGTCTCCTCAGTGTTACCATGGCCATCCTCAGCAACACTGAGGTCTCATGATCTTCAACAATGAGAATGAGAACATCCTAATTTAAAAAAGGAAAGCTAGCACAAAAAAAGCTTCTCTAGTAGTACAAAAAGCTACACCATCTTTCCCTCCAGTCCTGCCTTTTGCTGTTGGCAATGATCCTGAGATGAGCCATTCACACCCAGCACCACGCTACGCTGATTCAGTTCAGCTGGGTGTTACAAGCTGGCCACTAGTTGTCAGCCCACCATACCACCAATCATGTGAAAGAAAACTGATGTCCCAGTATTTACCTCCATAACCTCCTAGTATTACATATATAAATATGCATCAAAAAAATCAAGCTGTATGTTCTACTCCCCATCTAGTAGTCAGTAATCTATTCATAACTAGAAGCTTCTTTTTGACAATCTCTCAAACAGTAAGATCCCTAGAGACATAGTTCAACAGAGAAAAAAGCACATTTTTAAAATAATTTATTTTTTAAAAAATGTTCATTAAATTAACGATTCAACCAGAGATCCATCAGCAGAGAATCAACCTAGTTTCTGCATTTACACCAAAATCACACAAATCCTATGATTTAAGAAATCAAAAAAATAAAAATAAGAGCTAGGAAGATAATGAGTACTAAAAAATAGATCTCTATCTTTCTTCTTGCCTGTGAATTTTATATGCTTATCTTAAATATACAGTTCTCATAAATAAAACAGACCTCAATTCATTAACTGCTCAAGATAAATGTGTTCCAAATACGAAAATGACCAAGAAGTATTTATCCCTTGTATTGGCCAATACAACAGACTGTGCCAGAATGAAGGAGGGGAGATTTCTGAAATCTTACCTTGTAAGAGCTGGCCAGATAGCTCAGCAGACTAAAACACCTGCTTAGGCAGAATGCAGGGAGCAGGGGATCCCCAGTGTGAAGTACAGGCCCCATCGCCAGGGCACACTGAGATGGTGATTAAGACTGAGACTGATTAAGATCGCGACTGATTGAGATTGAGACTGGGTGTACACACCTATAATCCCAGCACTTGGGAAGCTAAAATCAGGAGGATCACTACAAGTCCAATCTGTGTAGTGAGAATGCTACAGACCCTATATTAGATACATTAAAAAGAAAAAAACTGATCTTATAAACTAAGCACAAGAAAGAGAATTTATTAAAACCTGTTAATCCTTTTATGAAAAAAGAAAACGAAAATTAAGCATATAACAATATGTTTACCCTTCCCAGTCTTAACTTAAAATGTAAGTGATATACATAAAGCTTTTACTTGGCTTCATGATATTTTATGAGATTTGAGATAAGACAGTTAAAACAGTTAACTACATTATATTCTGATCCCAAATGAACACTTTTAACCACAATTACTATCAGTGATAACCACTAATTATTTTTTTAAAATTCTTTCTGGTCTATGTACCACTGAAGTCTTTGGAAATGAATTCCAAGTCTAGTCATGTTCAAATTATTCTTTTTATAAAAACACATCAATTCTATCATCTCTCCAGTTTTTAAGACTTTAAGAAACCGTTAAGGAATCATATCTTCAATGTTTTTGAAAACAATATATCACTTGTACTTCAATATTTGGCAAACTCAAGCGCTCGATTTAATTGGACAATACAAAGCCTCACTTTAACCTTCTATTTACATCACAATTTAAAAGATATGAAAGGCCATGCGTGGTGGTGGCACACACCTGTAATCCCAGCACTTGGGAGGCTGAGGCAGGAGTATTGGTGTGACTTTGAGACCAGTCTGAGCTACAAAAGTGAGCCCAAGGCCAGTCTGAACTGCAATAGCAAGACCTTGTCTCAAAAAGACAAATAAATAAATAAGATGTGAAACAATAAATTAACAATGATGGGTCGTATGCTATACACTAGGCACTGGATTATGAGTTGCATGTGTGTGTTTCTGTGTGTGTGTGTGTGTGTGTGTGTGTGTGTTTTCTTTTTGATCTTTTTTGAATCATGGTCTCACCATGCAGTTTAGGCTGGCTTTGAGTTTACTTTGTAGCCCAGACTGGTCTCCAACTCCCAATGATCCTTCTGCCTCAGTTTCCCAAGTACTGGGATTACAGGCTTGAGCCACCATGCCCAGCCTGTCTCTTTTGTATTATCTCATTTAGCCCTAGCAACAAGCCCAAGAAAGATACATTTATCCTATGAACCAGTACTAAAATCAATACTAAAAGGCTAAGTATATTGTCTGAGACCACAAAGCAATAAAATTTATTTCCTCAGTCTCCTGCCTGGAATATATAAAGGTTTTCGGGGTGTTGTTGTTGTTGTCGTCAGTGTCCTCATTGTCCCCCCCTCCCCCACAACCAGGAATTAAACTCAAGCCCTTGTACTTGCCAGGCAAGTGCTTATTCTACTAAGCTATCTCCTCAGCCCCTATATGAAGGTATTTCATTTGGTAAATGAGACATAAACCACAGCAGCCTTGTTCCAGGACTAAAGTATCAAAGGTTTCAACTACTAGGTTATAAATTACTCACTTGCGATTTCACCAATTATATGTTGATGGTTCATTCAAGATATTGCCCAAATGGCAACTTTCATGTTTCACAACACTGTGGAATGCAAAAGCCAGAAAAAAAAAAGCACAGTATCATATCCAATGTCGATCCTCTGAGAAGGCTAGAAGTGACATTAAAAATACTATGGTCTATCTTTTAAGATTGCCTGAATTCCAGGGATCAGCAAGATAGTTCAGTGGTCTAAAGCACCTGTTTAGGCAAGCTTAGGCAACCTCAGAGGCCATGGTTCGATCCCCAGCACCACATGCTGTGCCAGCCCAACCACTAGGGCAGTCTGTGCTGGCCACAATAGATAGACAGATAGACAGATAAGACAGATAGAAAGATAGAAAGACAGACAGACAGACAGACAGACAGACAGACAGACAGACTTTCTAAATTCCAAAGCTGTCGTACAGAAAAATGCATCTAACCCAATATATTAAGTACACAAATACATAAATGCAGAAACAAGTACTACCTTCTTCCAAAAGCCACCCAGATTTCCAGTACTCATCTTTCTTCTGAAAAGAAGGAGCAGAGGCTACACAGCATAGCAACAGAATGTACACAGTATCTGACTTATCCACCAGCTGGCCCTTAGGTCTAGTGGGGAAAAGCAAAAGATAAGGTACTCAAGCAATAAGGATTCTTGTGCATTTTGTTTTATTTTGTTTTTTTCCAACTATATGCATGAGAAGATAATACAGCACAATACTGGTCCTATGTTTTCCTATTAGCTAACTATTTTAGAGAAATCAAGTATCAATCAAAACTTTTAAAGAAACATTTTAGAAAAGTTTGTTATACTTTAGTTTCTCAACCTAAAATCCAGTTTAAGTACTCACTAATTGTAAATGTTCCCTCTAATATTTCACAATTTTAAAAGTATAATAGGAATACATTCATGAATAAAAGTATAATTACTAGAAAATATATCTGACTTTGTTCAGGAACCATTTAGTAAAAAATATTTAACACAAGATGAAAGGGATCATGAGAAAGTATCAATGAAGTATTATCAGAAAGTGGCAAAAATTTTAAAATATCTTAAAGCATTAGACAGATTGGTTGGTGTTTAATGGAAGAAAGTTGCAAAACAGATTTAACAGCAAGAGTTTATTATTTGAAAGCACTTTTACTCAATCTGTGTTCACTGACACTACCAGCCTTTTTCCCTGACTGCTATAAAGGTCACCAAATAGAACATTCCTTTTGGAATATTAGCAGATAGGCGAATACCTTGTGTTTTTTAAGTTGCAACTCAACCTTAGGCTTCAGAAAAATGATGCAATCACTTGAAAAGACACAAATTAAAAAGGAAGATTTTTTTAAAATAAGGTAACAATTCTCACCACTTGAAAAGACACAAATTAAAAAGAAAGATTTTTAAATAAGGTAACAATTCTCACCAAATGAACAGGAAAACAACATATAGTAATACTCTAAAAGGTATATTAAGAGCCTTCAAGATAGCTCAGCTATGCACCTGTTTACATACTGCACCTGCTTATATGCTGCCCAGCCAGCCCCCAGGAACACTGAGCAGGCAGCTGAGACCTGGAGTGGTGGCACACACCTGTAATCCCAGCAGGAGGGGAGGGGGCTGAAAACAAGAGGACCACTACAAGTCCAAGCTATGTAGTGAGACTCTGCACCAAATGCAAGCAAGCAATTAAGAAAGGAGACCAGCCTCACAGCTCAGCAGACTAAAGCACCTGCTCAGGCAGAGCTCAGCAGCTAGGGTTGGATCCCCAGAGTGGTGCACAGGCCCTGCCCGAGACGGCAACTGAGACTGGGCATGATGCCACGGGCCTATAACCCAGAGCTTGGAAGGCTGAAAACAAGACAGTCTATGTAGTGAGACCTTCCAGACCGTGTCCTAAATACATTAAATAAACAAAGAAATAAGTAAATGGTATATTAAAACTATCAGATCATGCATGCATATTTTTAAGGGGAAGAAGAGAAACTGAACTACCAATTATACATACAGAAATACAGGTGACCCTTAGTATCTGCAAATCAATCAACCACAGACAGAAAATATTGAAAAAATAAGTATCTGTATACTGTACAGATTTGGTTTCTCTTCGCTCCCTACAAGATACAGTGCAACAACTATTTACATAGCATTTACATGGTATTAGATACAATAAGCTATCTAAGGAAGATTTAAAGTATATGAGTGGATGTGTATAAGTTATGCACAAAAACTAATTCACTTTGTGTGACCTTTTTTGGTCCTAGAACCAACTTCGCACAGACACAAAGAGATGACTATATTACATAAAGGCAGGTTTAAAACTGATTAAAAAGTAATCATCTGCCAGGCGTGGTGGTGCACGCCTGTAATCCTAGCACTCGGGAGGCTGAGGCAGGAGGATCGGTGTGAGTTCGAGACCAGCCTGGGCTACAAAAGTGAGCTCAAGGCCAGCCTGAACTGCATAGTGAGACCCTGTCTCAAAAAGACAAAAAAAAAAAAGTAATCATCATTGCAAAAGCAGTCTCCTCCCTCTGCAAATAAACAAGAGAACAGATAAATCTGACATCAAATTCAAGATACTAGGGTAAACATACCATCATCAATACAGTTTTTGTTGACATAAAGCAAATACTTTGATATTAACTGTAATGTGAAAATTGCAGAAAGTGAATTCCTTTCAGGACAAGACATCAAAGATGTATACACCTTTAAGAATGTAACAAAGCTGGGCTAGGCATGCTAGTGCATGTCTATAATCCCAGCTCTTTGGAGGCTGAGGCAGCAGCATCATTATGAGTTAACACCAGCCTTGGCCAACATAAGAAGTTCAAAGCCAGTCTGAACTACATACTGAGACACTGTTGAATTTAAAAAAAAAAAAAAAAGGGAGAGCAAGGGCAAGTAAAACTGTCCTTAAGTAATATAAGTAATATAAATGATTTGTTAATTTTTTTTTTTTTTTTGGGGGGGGGGGGGGGGGGGGGTTGGGGACTGGGGATTGAACTCAGGTCCTTGCATTTGCCAGGCAAGGACTTATTCTACTGAGCTATCTCCCCATCTCCCCAGCCCCAATTTGTTAATCCTTGAAGTTAACAAAATCAAAATAACTGTGGAGTCAGCAAGTTCATATACTGAATTTGTCATTGCAAGAGATTAAGACTTTAAAAGGTGGAAGGAAGTATTAAATCTTAATGTTCTTATAATTTGATTATTATCCAATTCAAACTAACCATAAATACCTTTAGTTCTACATTCAAAATATTATTTTCAGAGTCTATAAGCTTCTTCACAGACATGTTTGGCCATGATAGAAAATCAGTACAGCCCTATAATGCCAAGGATGGCATCTTTGAATAGTTTTTAGCTATACTACTAAAACAGCATCATCTCTGCTCCTCAGTCTGCAGCTTCCATCACTATGAAGGCAAAAGAATACGAAACAATAGACGCTGTTTTATGTTTTTATGCAGAACTATTATGAGACAACCTGGAGGAGCACATCTCACCTAAGATAGTCAGGCCCTAGCTTTGTAGTATAATGAAGTTAATACTTTATATTGGTAGATTTGGCAGTTATCTATACCCAGGGCATGTAAACTACAGTTCATAGATCAAATCAATGTGCCCCTTGCTTTTATGAATAAGATGTCAATAAAACCCAGTCACACATGTTCTTCTGCACTATGTATGACTGCTTTCACACTTCAAGGGAAAATGTGGCCCACAAACCTAAAATATCAACTGGTCAACACTTCTTCTACACAATGAGATGTCAAAAGTACCAGAAGACTTTTCCAAAATCCCATGAAAAGAGCCACTGGTATCCTACACATAGACTTTGTTATTGTCTAATGCAGTGGTTCTCAACCTTTCTAATGCCGTGACCCCGCAACAGTTCCGCATGTTGCAGTGACCCCAAACCAAAAAATAATTTTGGTGACTACTTCAAAACTGTAATTTTGCTACAGTTATGATTCGGAATGGCTTTAGGCGATCCCTGTGTTTTGGTCGTTCAACCCCCACTGGGGTCTCGACCCACAGGTTCAGAACCACTGGTATCTAATACAGCCTCTCAAGATGCTCTAATCATCTCATATTATTCCTGAAGCTAGAAGACAGAGTACCCAGAAGTTACCATTCCCTACGACTGTGGAGTCCCACCTGTCCTACTGCCTTAGTAAATCATATTAATCCTAAAAAGCTTTCTTTAAAATTCATCTAAACATATGAAAATATGCATGTACATAATATAATCCAACCCATGCCCTTCACCCTAGACTCATCTTAGACCTACTTCCTTGTCTACCTTTTCCCATGAGGGTTCTGCCAAGAATATTCTGAGAAGCCAAAGAAATTTAAGTCAAACCAAGGAATACAAAAAGTATGAGTGTGTATATCTACTCACAATCTTTAACTTTTGTTAAAGTTATACCAAATGCTAGCCACAATGATGTCTAAATATTTTAGTGTCAAGTTATTTTTAATAAGTTTTTTAAAATTTAAAACATTACTAACACTGCTGTGCCAACATAGGGACATCCCCTCTATTGTATGGGACACAAAGACGCACACCCACTGTGCTCAGGGGAAGCAGCCTTCCCTGCCAGCTATTTTTAGCCCCACTCTGCAGTAGTTAAGACTAAACTTAAGATAATCATGCAAGGCACACTTTAAAACTATAAATTTAGAGAAACATATTCTGGTTTATTTATAAATTCCTTAACAACGAAATCCTAGATACTCTTTTGAACTTAATCTCAAGGCACCCACATACTCTATTAAAAATCTGTGGCTATTTAAAAAAAATCTCTCTCTCTCTCTCTCTCTCTCTCTCTCTCTCTCTCTCTCTCTCTCTCTCTCTCACACACACACACACACACACACACACACACACACAGATTCATATGTCCTGGATCTAAACTGATAGCCATGTATAAAAGCTGCTTTTCCCTCTTCAACTACAATACTTTCTCACTTTTTAAAACAACTCTTTTAGGGAGAGTCTCATCTATTTTCTGCTTTTTACTATGCTTTTGCTCACTTGTTTAACACAGATTCTCATCCCCCGAAAAATAGAAATATCTGTTCACTCTCCATCAGTACTCTCAGAAACCCAAATACTTGCAAAGGACATGCCACCTTATATTGCTACCCTACCTCATCAATGTATCACTGTTCTGAAACTGTGCTGGTTTCCAATTTTGACCCAAAATATAATAACCAAAACAAAATCTATTATTCCATTTCTGCATTATTTTTATGAGACACCATTAACACCATCCCAAAATGCAGCAAGCACCTCCTATTACACTCATCCTAAATATCTGCTTGATGGCCAAGGTGCGGGTATCTTAAAAAAACAAAATCCTAATGCAGACATAATGCTTTTGGCCTAAAATGTAATCTCAACTTAAACATATGAAACTATCTTTTCAGGAAAACTGTTAGCAACTGTATCTAGCTGACCCTAGCCTTACTTAACAAGCTCCCTTTGAAGGCATCCCATCAAGCTAACTTCCTAATTACATTTGTCCCTTGCACCTTCCATTCCCAAAGCCTGAAATCATTTGTCACAAACATGCCCTTCCTGAAACAGACTTTCCAAGACTTGGCTCGGCCATTGCAGTTAGTTCTGTATAGTCCCAAACCAACATTTTCTCAGTGAATAAACGTTCAAACATATTCATAACTGCAAGAAAATAAGCACTATCCAGCATACAGTGACCTTCAATTACTGGTGTATCCCCCTTTTCAGTTTTATATAATTGTATTTGACTGCTTTCATCAGTAATGGCAACAATAAAAGCACCTCAGAGATCCCTCCACTACTTTGTCATTTTTAGCCAAATATTCAATAAAAATTACTCTGATTTTTAATCAAGTGATAACAAAAGCAGTTAAAGTAGGTCTTAAAGCTAGTAAGCAAATTGACGGAGGGCAATCTACATTCAAACTAGTTTGTTGGCTTATATTCACCTCCCCAAAAAAGAAAGGCTATGCAAGACTAGATTTCTCTCCATCAAAAACTTTCTCAAGATCACAAAATAAAGTAATATATCCAAAAATATTTCTTACTCTACACCCAATTTTACATCCACTATTCAGTATTTTCATGGCAGTTCCCATTTAAAATAGAATTTGAGGTACCTTATAAAATCATAAGAACAAGGCATCTTAGGAAATATAGTAGTTGGAGAAGTTTCAAAGTAAACCAAAGTGCTCAAAGAAATGGAAGAAGTTCTCAAACAGAAAGAACTGGAAAAGAATATCAAAATATACAAACAAAAAATATAGAAATAGATATACAAAAATATAGAAAAAGATAAACTCAGGCCTGTTCCAGCATTTCTCAGAACACAAACTGAATGTGTCCTGAAACTTTATAGAGGCAGCTTTGAGATAAGTAAATAGGTTGCTGCATAATACAAAGGCTAATAAGCTTGCAAAACTGCTTACTTTGAAAAAAAAAAAAAAAAAAGTACAGAGGCAAACCACTGTTAAGTTTGAGAAAGTTTTAAATAAACTGAATCATGCTCCTGAATGAAGAAATTAGAGCAGACAACAGCAGTGTACCTTCAATCCTACAAAGCATCTTTTGCAGTGGTTAGGGACAGCCTACAATTCACTACCTCAATGGGCCAGGGCTCTCATTCTAATACCGCCTAATGCCTTCTTACACTAAATTCCACTCCACGTTTAACCCCTGAAATCCATATGAATCTATGAAGCGTTAATTTTATGCACCTCACGCTTCACCTGGCACTCTAGAAAGACTTTGAAACACAAGTTGCAGATCCTACATACAGACTTCAGCTTGAAAGTAATAGAAAAAAAAAGACCCTCGTGAAATAATTAGGTATTGAGGGTTTCCCCTTAACTTCACATAAGTGAAAATAAGCAAAATCTTTTCTAAAAAAATTGGAGTGAAGAAAAGAACTGTTTAATGCATTAATAGATTTCTCCCATGTAATCTGCAAGAACTCAGAATTTCCTGACAAACAGAAATGTGTTACTATTCTATCATACAGCAGCAGGCAGGTAATAAAATGAACACCGGTCTTTTTCTCACTGAATACTGCAAAGGAGGGAGGGGCTGTATGACATTTCCCACTTGGGAATCCACAGGAGTTTCCCAGAAATAAAAACCATGTAGCCTGCATCTCTGCTCATGTACCAGGAAAAGGTCCATTACAGAGATGTCCTTTTTGTGCACCTGGCCTCTGGCTTCCTCAGTTTTCCTTTGACAATTTCTGGCCAGAAACGGGTATACACTCTGTACAGAACACCTCTAAGAGCAACCTTCATAGTTGCATTACTTCTGCAAACTAAAAGGTTGCGAAAACACTACCTAATACCCTATCTTCTGCAAGAAACAAATGTATACGTACCTTCTCACCTCTACTTCTACACCCCCGAATAAAACTGCAAAATTCCAGACTAAAACACTGGCACGCTCCCGCTTTCCACCCCTCCAGCCCTCATCCCGAGGCCACTCACGCGTTAGAGAACAGCCGCGGCGCTGGGCAGGCGGGCCGGTTCCCTTCCTCCTCTGGACAGGGACAGCAGCCGAGAAAGACCTCGGTGCGGAACTGGGGAAGCGGCAGCGCTCGAGTCGATAGCCCAGGCGGCCACCTGGGTCTCTTCCGCGCTGCGCGGCCGGCGGAAAGGAGGCGACGGCCCGCTCACCTCTTCTCTTCCTGGGTCTGTTCAGACTGTGGCTTCTGCCCTTCCAGGACCACTTGTCCTGGGACAGTCACGTTTGGGACAGTCACAGCTGGCAGACTTCGAGTTGGGTTTTTACAAAGTTTCCTCTGGATGGATAGTGCAGCCGGGCCCCCGGGTCCCCCCCGGCCCCGCCGCCCTGGGGGGGGCTGGGGCAGGGGAGGAGGCTCTAAGAACTCCCGGGGGCCTGCCGAGGAGCCGGGGGCCGGCGACGGGCCGCGAGAGAAGACCCCCGAAGGGGCTGAGGGGAGGGGAAGGTTAGGAAAGGACGGCGACGCCGGTCCACCGCTTCACATCGGGGTCCCCGCCCCCCTGGGCGGCTGGCGGCTGCTGAGCTCAGGGCCCCGGCTCATACACTCCGGGGCCAGATGCTACGGCCCCAGGCGGGTGGCCGAGGCGGCGGCGAAGCGGGGGACCCGGCCGGCTCCGCTCGGCGCCGCCCCCGCTCCTGGCTCCCGCATGTGTCGCTCGGCTGGGACCCCCGCCCTGCTACACCTCGGAGTCCTTCGCCCCACGCCCCGGGACGAGGCAGAGATTCCAGCTCCTCCTCAGCGTCCTTTCACCGCGAAGCGGCTACCAGTCCTGACCCGCGGTAGCCGCCTCCCTGCCCCCAGCCGCCGGTCCGGTCTCGGCTCCGGCTCGGCTCCGGCTCCGGCTCCGGCTCCGGCTCCGGCTCCGGCTCCGGCTCTGGCTCCGGCTCCGGCTCCGGCTCCGGCTCCGGCGTGTGCAGCAGCCGCTGCCGTCCGGGAAGGTGAGGGGGGGAGAGGAGGACGGCCGCCGCTCCCGCTGGCCCAGGCTGAGGCTTGAGGTCTCGGCGGCAGCCAGTGCACCGGAGCGGGATTCCCTCGGAGGCTCCCTCGCTCTCACGATCGCGGCGGCAGTGGCGGTAATACCCGGAGCTCCGTTCGCTGTCTCCCTCGCTCTGTGCGGGGCTCTCGCCTCACTCTAGAGAGAGGGGCGGGAGGAGAGCGGCGCCTGCTGATGACGTAGTCGCCTAGCAACCGCTCCCTTACCCCCCTCCCACCCCCCGACTATTCTTTTCGCTCTGAGGCTTCCTCCGCGGGCCTTTTTTCCTCCCTATCCCCCCACCCCGCCCTGGGCAGCTGTGGCGCTCGCTGATGACGTTAGAAGGGAAGAGGAAGTCGAGGATCGGCGAGCGGGTGGGTGCGCCTCGGGCCGCGGGAGTAGCTGCTGCCGCTGCTGCCACCACCGCCGCCTCTACGGCCGCGTCAGAACAGAATAGAGGAAGGGGAGGAGCCCAGTGGAGCCTAAGCTGCCGCCCTATCTTTCCCCTGACACGAAGGCCACAGAGAGAGCTTGCTCCGTAGCGGTTTCCTCCAGGGCAGGTGGCTCCTACTCCTTTGAGACCGAGAAGCGGGCCTAGGCTTTGTGGCTGGGCTGCGGCGCGCACCACCCGAAGGTGAGGCGTTTGGCTCCAGAGAGGCCCTGGAAAAGCCAACTTATCGAGAAGTTGCCGTGCAGCGCGATCGTTGCACCTGCTCCAGCGAACGAGCGCCCCACCCTTCCCGTGGCGCAGGGTGAGACCTAGCGCCGGATAACCTGCGGTCAGGTCAGGCCGAGCAAAGGTTTGCTGATGAACAAACGCCTCTTTCCATGGCCCTCGCAGAACTCTTCAAGAGGTTGCAAGTGCGAGGGCTTTGTAAATTGCAGCACGCTGGAAGAATGAGAACTGTAATACATCCGTCCCCTCCCCCCAGCCGCGAAAGGAAACGGGTGAGACTTCAGGACGGAGTCACAGCCTGAGTTTTTAGAGGAAAAGGAGAGGAGTTGCCTGGGAGCAGAAAAATGAGGCTTGAAAGGGAGCCTTCCTCGGAGAGTCAGAGGGAGTTTCCACTTTTGGGTGAGGGAGCATTTAGTAGTGCCTCACTGTGTGAGTCGTTCTTGCTCAGGGCTCAAAGCGTTTGTCCCTTACCGCCTTCAAGAAATTTCGGCCTGTGTTCCAGGTATCACTCAAAGGCTATATTCTATTTGTGAAATAAATATTACTGTGGTTTTGTAGCTTATCCTATCTTTGTTATACAGGGAAGTAAAATGCAGATAAAAACTCATGAAACATAAAGTACAGTTTCCTAGAAAAATAAAATTTAAGATAAAAGAACTAGAATGTTCAATTTGTCTTTAACTTACTTTCTTGCCGAGTAGTGTGAGAATCAGATTAAAGCAGCAACAATGATGAAAGGAAGTAGATGCCACAGTTACAATGCTGGACCCTGGTGTACCCTACCTCTTCTGGAAACGTAAGCAATGGGTATTACACATCTTTTCACCTTTCAGGGAGCACAGATAAGAGCAATTGCATTACAGACAAATTTGGGGATCCAGGGTTTCTGCCACTACTTCCACCACCATATGCAAAACTATACAGCAAGAAAACTCAACTGATTACATTCAAGGACTCATTATATTAATGCTGCAGGAAAAGTGAACAGGAAAAAAGGAAGAGGACCTGCAAAAGAAGGACTCAAGCGTTGCACCTGACCCCCCTGCCCTTATCCTGAAGTTTTAAGGGTTAGCTTAAATGTTCTGCCTTAATTACCCCAGAATCTATGGTTTTAACGTGACCTAGTCACCAGCTGTATCTTCCTAAGTAAGTCCCGGAATCAGATCAACAAGCCAGGTACTCACGTGGCTACCAAAATCATTTCTGCATTTGCCTCTTTTCCTGTCGTATGCCAGGAGAATGGTGGAAGTTCAGAGTTAAACACAAAACTGAGCACTTCATAGCGTTGTGAGCTTTGAGTAAAAAGAAATCTCAGAGCTCTGCAGCACACCAGAGACCACCACCAGGAAAGTCCACCACATGGGGTTCTTTCAAAGGCTTCATCTGCTGCTTTGTCTGTGCTGCCTAGAGCCTTATGAGGGAGGGACAGAATGGCACTGAGCTACACTGGTCTACTGGCAAAACTTGCCCTCTTCACCACCCAGGCTGATAACACAAACAGCCAGCCTCTAGAAAGGAGGAAATTCATTTATTTCCAACTCACTCTGCATCTCTTTAGTTCCTTATAATGCAGAGAAGAAAACAGTCAATTCAAAAAAATCCCACAAACTTGGAACTTTCATATATCAGTTCTGTCCTTGGTTCATCAATGTAGGATAAGGCTCTGCATACTATGTTAATAAAATGTAACAAAAGGACAATTTTACAGGCTCCACACCTATGCTTGAAAGTAAGCTCTGGTGATTAACCAGTGTTTTGTTATCCCAAATCGGTGGTTTTTACTATCTGTGATGGCAGTATGCTAAGGTATTTGACAAATGTTTCCTCTAATATATAAATTACTTTTAGCATTTTTTATAAAATATACTTTAAGCATATAAAGTAATTATAGAGTATAATGAGTAATTATAAAAGAAATCAACATGGAAGCAACCTGGCAGGGAAGTGTCAGCACCCCAGGGTGCTTATGGTGACCTCCCTGAAGGAAACTGTCTGCTAAGAGGTGGTCACTCTACCATTTGTGACGATTGTTTCTTTGGTTTTCTTGTTTTTTCATAGACATCCATGCTTAAGCAATTCATTATTTAATCTCCTCCTTTGAGCTCTTTGTAAATGAAACAGTTAGTATCTAGTGCAGCAGTTCTCAAGCTGTGGATTGCAACAAACACAGGGGTCACCTAAAGCCATCAGAAAATACATATTTAAGCCCATGCTATGCCATGATGAAATGTTATTTATTGGAATTAGTAATAAATATTTCTCAACATATAATTAAATATTGCTTTTGTGATTATTCACTATGTTTAAATTATGTTTGATTTGTAGCAATGAGAATATATAATGCATATCAGGTATTTACATTCCGAATCATAACTGTAGCAAAATTACAGTTTTGAAGTAACCACCAAAATTATTTTTTGGTCTAGGGTCACTACAACATGAGGAACTGTATTGCAGGGTCACAGCATTAGGAAGGTTGAGAACCACTGATCTAGTGTGTTGTGCTCCCCACATTTGTGTGACACTTTTTTTTTATGCATTTAGGACAGGGTCTCACTACATAGATTAGACTCATAGTGATCCTCCTGTTTTCAGATTCCCAAAGTGCTGAGATTAGAGGCGTGCACCAACACACCCAGTCTCAATCACTGTCTCAGCACACAGGGCCAGAACTGCACAACAGGGATGGAACCCAGCATTGCATTCTGCTGAAGCAGTGCTTTAGTCCACTCAGCTACCAGGCCAGCCCTGCGTGACACTTATTAGTCCATCCAGTGTTCATATTTTTTCTATAACTGTAATTGGGTTATTTTCTATGTACTTGAATGTTCCATTGTAGTAATACGTAACCGTTTGTTGAGCCATTCTGTAGTTGGATATCTGGGTTATTCCATTTTACGCCATTACAAATGTTGTCCTTCCTCCTAGATGCATTTTATCACATTTACATTTCTGTAGTCTGTACTTCAGAGTGTATAGCATAATCTTGACTAAATAATGCCACACTTTTCCGAAGTGATCCCATGATTCCTGTCGCTGCAGTTCTCACAGCAGTATTGTCAGCCCTTTGCAGTTTTGCTACCCTGGAGCCGGAGCGACCAAATGCGCTCATCCTTCCCCAGTCATTGACACTGTTCAGGACCTTGTCGTCTGTCAGCTAGCATCTGGATTCCTCTCCTGGGCAGTGTGGTGTTAAATTTCTAGTCTAATCTCTGAAATGCCCAGTTTGCCAGCATCTTCTTGTCCACATTTGGGCAATGAAATTCAGCTGAAGCAATACCACCAAGCGAGTTATGTTTAAGGCAGATTCTTTGCAAAGTAAGCAAAATCAGGTCTTACTAGTTTCATGAATGTGATACTTTTGCTTCTTAAAAGTAGGGCTATGGAACTATTTTTTAAATTCTTTACCTTCCAAGATAATTTACCATCTTTCTTAAAATACTATTGAACCCCTAACTGGTAGTTTTTGGGTTTTGTTGTCTTTCAGTGTCCCTCAAGGGGGCTGAGAGATAACTCAGTGGAATAAGTGCTTGCCTGGCAAGCCCAAGGTTCTGAGTTTGATCCCTGGTACCAGCAAAGAAAAAAAAAAGTAAAAGTTTCCCTCAGGCACATAAAGACAAGTTTTATTCACTTAGCACTATTAACTAGATGATGTCTCTGTTCTGTATTCTTCTGACAGATAACTGTAAGAAATGGTTTCCCTGGGGCTGGGCAGATAGCTCAGCAGTCTTGGTCTAAGCACCTGCCTAGCAAGCTCAGGGTCCCAAGTTGGATCCCCGGTACTGAATGCCATGCTAGCCTTAGAACTGGGTGTGGTGGTGCATGCTGGTAATCCCAGCTCTGGGGAGGCTGAGACAGGAGGATCACAATAAGTCTCAAACTCAAAACAATCCTGCCTCAGCCTCCCAAGTGCTGGGATGCCAGGTGTACACCACCACACCCAGATTTACACATATTTTTCATTTCCCAAATTCATTGATTTTATAAAAGTCACAAAGATGTTTTCTTTCTCCCTAAAGTTCCTATTAAGATTTATTTTAATAGTTTTATCCATAAATATAAGTATTACTGCCTGATAAATTTGCCCAATTGGCTACATTTGATTGTTTTTATTATTTTTTTAATCCCACTTCCTGGTGTTTCATCAGTGATATTTTAAAGCTGAAAGAAGAAAAAATCCAGCAAAATTAAGTGACTTAGCTAGAATGAAGTTAACAAACAAATAGGCTGGCACACGACCCTAGGTCTTCACACACAGTTAACTTGCCATTTTATCACTGCCTTAGTCCTCTGGAGCAGTGAGGTAAGTTAATTCCCAAGGTCTATAGAATATTGTTCGCTTGCACATGACAAACCTCTTGCTCTACAATTGAACAACATTATTTTAGGCCTAAGAGCTTGAGGACCAGATTAAAGAATGACATTAACAAATAAAAACTTTTAAGATTAACATTGATAGTGCCAAAAAGGGATTAAATAGAAGAAAACTTGCTTTGAGGAAATAAGGTTTCTGTGCTGTCCCTTTTATCTCTAGTGACAAGTCTGTCACTAGTTCCATTGCCTCTTCAAAGAATCATGATACTCCTTGGCATCTGCATGAGTTTCACAAAATAAAGCAGTAGCTAGGAGTATCATGTTGCAAGACAGGCCTTGGATTTATTGATAGAGTTCTGATCATTTCCTAATGCTATTAAAAAGTGTTGGAGGGCTGAGGAGATAGCTTAGCAGTCCACGTGCCCACCTGGCAGATGCAAGGACTTGAGTTTGATTCCCAGTACCACATGCTGTGTGGCTCCAGAACAAATTGCTTTAGCTAGAAGCCTAGTGTCTTTCCTAGTGTCTTTTTACTAGGAGCCATGTGCCCTGCCCCCATTATCATTACTACCATTACTCCATAGTCACTCTGCAATATTGAACTGATTCCAAAGGAAGGAAAGGAAATAACATTTGTCAATGGTTTTCTTTTTTTAATTCAATCATCCATAAACCCTACAAAGTAGATGCAGGACACCAGATTCCTTCTTTCTCTGTTTCATGGCCACATAAGAAAACTACATTTACCATTGTTAAATTTAAACAATAAAACTATTAAATCATGAAAAAAAAGAAAACTACATTTCCCATCTTCCTTGCGTTTGTCTTAGGGCCATGTGATTAGTTTGGGCTGTAGAAGTAATGAGTGTCACTCTGGGATTAATCCCAGACTTCCCAGGAAGAAGACTGTGACTTCTCCCATCTGTAATTCTAGAAAAGAAAAAGATTTGAGGGTAGCGACTCACATGATAGAAGGGATCCAGATTCCTTTATTGAGGTTTGGAAGAGTGCCACTGGACTCCAATCAGTTACACTGTAAGTTGCTAAGTTTAATGTAATACCAAGTTTGCATTTAGAAATATGAAAACTACCAAATCATTACATGTTTGAGTCTAGTAAGGTTGGCTTTTATAGACAGTTGTGATCTGATATCACAGTGCTACCCATTTTGGTCATGCTATTTTTATGCAAAAACTTGTAAGTTACAATCTGAACTATAAGAGAACTCCTAGAGAAAAGAAAAATCTGAAAGGCTTATTATTCTGCACAAGAAGTGCTGCATGTTAGAACACCAGCATCTGTCCAGGTCAACACCTGTGTAAGGCTTTTCAACAAAATAGGTTACATTTCAAGGATAAAGATATTCTCAGCTTCTCCTGCCTTTTAGGGTAGGCACCTCTCTGAATAACCAAATAAAAAGTTCATGCCTACCATGTGAAGAAATTAATGTGAAAAGTTCAAAACCAACCATCTGCACAGTGGTTGGCATCCTCAAATTATCTGAATACCTTGACGGGGGCCAGGGAAATAGCTCAAGTGGATAAGGCTCTGCCTGGCAAGCATAATTCTGAGTTTGATCCCCAATACCAAATAATAATAATAATAAGTAAATGAATACCTTGACCAAAACTGACCCTATGAAGGTATTCTTCCATTTCACTATGTAAAAGGATTTTCTTTTACATAGAAGATGCTCAGGTTTAGAGGTTTTAAAGAATGACTAACACAATAGAAGAACCAACTTGTAGCACAGGAAGCAAACTTAAAGTCAACATCAGAGCCAGGCATGGAGACACACACCTTTAATCCTAACTAAACAGAGGTGGAAGGGTCAAAACTTGTGGCTTCAGGGGCTGGGGAGATAGCTCCGAGGCACAAGTGCCTTCTGGGCAAGTGCAAGGTCGTGAGTTCGAACCCTGGTCCCACCAAAAAAAAAAAAAAAAAAAAAAAAAAAAAAAAAAAAAAAAAAAAAAAAAAAAAAAAAAAAAAAAAAAAAAAAAAAAAAAACTTGTGGCTTCAAACTTGGGAGACCAGCCTGAGAAACTGAACAAGGCCCTGTCTCAAATAAAACATAAAAAGAGCTAGAGATGTAACTCCTCAGTGCTGGGCGAAAAAAGTCATCTGTGCCAGTGAGTCTTGTCAACTTGACTGAATTCAGAGATCACTTAATTAAGAGAATCACTAGAGAGATGAATGGGTCCTGGGAATGATGGACTCATTCGTGGATTCACCTGTGGTTGTTTGTAGGTGAGTGTGTGCCAGGACAGGGGAGTTGGAGGACACAGGTCGTTGCGGCCTTTGGAGGGTACATCTCAAACTTCTCTTGCCTTCTGCTTCCCACTTACCCTGAAGTGAGCAGCTCCGAGTACCCATGCCCTTCCACCTCATCTGTAAACCAAATCCTCTGAAACTGAGAACTGAAACTCTCCTCCTTTTAAGTTGTGGCTTTTGGGTAGTTTGTCCCAGAAACAGGACAGCTGACTAGTAACATCAGACATGACTTTCCTAAAGCTGTTGACCAATTGCAATGTTAGGAAGAATTTCTCACTGCTTATGTTAATTAATCATTGCAGCTTTCCCTGATCACTCCATATTCGCTACCCGCCTATGGGCCTCACCTCCCCAGAGCAGCCTTCTTAAATGCCTGATTCTCTTGATTGAGCAAACATTCAGCTCCCCTAGGTCCCTACCTTTCCCAGAACTTCTATCCAATTGTTAATTGTGTTCTGAGATATGAAAACCACAAATTCCCCATCTGCCATAAAAATGTTTCTTTTAAAAAAGAGCCAGCAACTAAGGAGCTCAAGGTTGGTGTGGCAGCTCCAGATGCCATCAGGTGCCAAGCCTACTTCTCTTAGGTGCCCTTATAGCCACCCATGTCCCAGTGACTTTTATTATCAAGCTTGTTACCAAACAAGTCACAAAGAGGCTGCAGATCTTCAAGACAACCTATTTCTCTCCCTGACTTCATGGCATTTCTGTTTAGCTCTCGTAGATAATGTGATAATTAGATCATTTAATCTCTCAGAAAAACTCTAAATAAGACTACAATTCTTGGCCGGGCGTGGTGGCTCACGCCTGTAACCCCAGCACTCGGGAGGCTGAGGCAGGAGGATTGGTGCGAGTTCGAGACCAGCCTGGGCTACAAAAGTGAGCTCAAGGCCAGCCTCAACTGCATAGCGAGACCCTGTCTCAAAAAGACAAAAAAAAAAAAAGACTACAATTCTCTTAGCTGTGCACTCTTTCCAAAGTAAGGCTGTGATTCTCTTAATGAAGAAAATCAGGAAGAGTAGATCTGAGGTAGAAAATTATCAATCTCTCACACTTGCTTAAGATTTTCTTTTCCTTGAATAAAATAACCATCTTCCCCAGAAATAAAAGACCATCGTTTACAGCCCAGAAACAGCTACTTTTGGTGTTTGTTCTCACCAGAGGTCTTGCTCCACTGCTTTGCTCATGGGTATAAGTAGTATGTGCAGACCTCTTTTTGTACTTCTTATAGTTTGAAATTAGAAATGTCCTTGTAGGATCATGTTTAAATAAGTGAATTTGTGATCTCCAGGTGGCTGGCTTTTAGTCCCTTACAGGATCATCGCAAAGCACATTTTGTTAGTGGTACTTTAAGCTCATTTTTTAAAAAGAGGCATGTATGTATAATAAGAATGATTAAATATGCCTTCCTTCTAAAATCAGGATTAAGCCAGGGAGATAGCTCGCCAGCACAGCGCCTACCTGGCAAGCATAAGCTCCTGAGTTCAATCCCTTATTTTATTTACTAAATAAAATCAAGCCGGGCGTGGTGGCGCACGCCTGTAATCCCAGTACTCGGGAGGATGAGGCAGGAGGATTGGTGCGAGTTTGAGACCAGCCTGGGCTACAAAAGTGAGCTCAGGACCAGCCTCAACTGCATAGCGAGACCCTGTCTCAAAAAGACAAAAAAAAAAAAAAAAAAAGATAAAATCAAATGAAATAAAATTTTAAAACAAGCATTATTTTCACTTATATTAGAATAATCTGAAACTTACAGAAAAGTTGTACATTCAGTACAAATAACTTGATCTTTAACCATTAGGAAATGAGTTGCTAACCGGATACTCATTGCCCCCAACACTTAAGAGGATGTACATAAGACATTTTCCTACATAATTACAGTACTCTCAAGATCAGGAAATTAACATTGATACTTTCTAACCCTGAGACTCCAATCAAATTTCATCAGTTCCAGTAATGTCACTTAGAGCAAAAAGAAGAGATCCATTTTGGAATATGTTACATTTAATTGTCACGTCCCTTTAGCATTTTTCTGCCTGAAAAAAAAAGTCCTCAAACTTTTACTTCATGCTATTAACACTTTTGAAGATAACAACTGGTTGTGTTGGGCATACCTCACCACTCCAGTGTGTTTGTGCCGGAACACTGCCAGAGTAATGCCAAGTTCTCACTGGGCTGTACCAGGTGACCTTCATGTATAGCTCATCCTATTACCAAGGACGTTCATTTTAATCACTCAGTCAAAATGGAGTTTGCACAGGGAAACAAGTCCTGCTTTTTCCAGAAGGACTGAATAAGCATTTTATGAAGAAATACTCTAAATATCCTGTTCACCCCAATTCACTTTTTTTTATTTTTATCAATATGGGTTCATGGTTTCCTGTTTTGTTCAGTGGTTGTAATCTGTTACTATTATTATTTATTTACTTTGATGCTTACACTATCCTATATATGCCTAATGGGAGCCACTTTCTGTTGACTTCTATGTTACTTTCTCCTATTATTTTTTTTATTGATTTCTTCCTATCACAATGAAGTGTTCCAACTTCATTTGTAGTCTCCTTGCCCCAATAGTGGAATCAGTTGTTTCTCCAAGAAGTCGAATTGCCAGTGGAAACACAGATCATCAGTTAAATTCAAATTTCAGGTGAATAATGAGTGAATGTTTAGTAAAGACACATCCCATCAGTAATTTCTAGCCTGCTAAATTTTTGGCCTTATATATTTTTTTTTCCAAATCTGGCAGCCAACCAAAAAAGCCTGTATTCCTTTTGTAAGTGAACAGCCTTTAGTTGGGTGGGTCTGCAGCTTAGTTGGGGTTCCCAGGTCTCACACACTCTCAAGAGGCCAAGCTAGAAACCACACACCCTGTGACACATTTACATCCACATATAGTAACATGTAAGAAATAGTAGTAGTAAGAAAGTAAGACACTTTCTTAGCATCAGTGAGTTTGCACTGAAAATCGTTAATGCCACTCTAGCTGCAGAAAACTGATTCTAGTTCTCTTTCTTTCTATATTTAACACTGTATCCTTCTGGAATGGGAAACCATTCTCCCACTCTCCATAATCCATTTATGTGATCGATCCTTTGGTATGTAATCAAGTTCATATTGCTGCCATTGCCTGCTTCCCTTTGAGTATCCTTCCTCAGGGCTTGTGCCCTGACCTCTGTGCCAAGCTGTGCCCACAGGTAGATACCCTCTTCACCTCATCTGGCTTCTCCAGAGGCCACTTTGCCATATGCATGCTCTCTGCGCCTTGTCTGGGCCTGGCATCCCAGGTCATGCCACCCCTCTGCACAGGTCTCCTCCTCCCTTTGCCCCTCAAGATGTTACCCATGCAGAAACCCACTGTGCCCTGCCTGGGATTTGGCACTCCACACCTGTCCTTCCCAGGTGGAGGACCTGCCAGTTTCAGAGTGTGTGTTCAATAAGACCAGGAACCGAGCAATGCATGCCCCTTCTCACCTTGCTCTAAGCAAGGCCTCTACAAGTGATGCTTCAGTGTAAACTATTACTCATGACACTGTTAATACAAGCTGAGCTTTTCCATGTAAGAGACCTAGACAGAGGTAACTGGAAAATCCTTACCTAGGGGTATTTTTATTCATTTGCATTAAACTAATAATAACCCTATTTATTGACTAATAACAAAACTTCAATAGAAGTCAAAAATGGAAATGTAGACTCTTAGTTAGAAATCTATTTGTTCCTGCTTCCTCCCAAAACTCCCTAAAGTAATGATAGAGGAATTTTTCAAAGTTGCATAGAGAACATGTGTGATGACAGTTCAGATGTCACAAAATTCTAGGAGACAGAAAGTAGATGAGCAGGGAATAACTCATTGAACCAGAGAAAAAGGAGCTGTATACCCACCGTGGAATCCAGCAACAGCAAGCCAGTCTCTGATGTGGAACCCCAGAAATGTCAGAAAACTGTGTCCCCAGCTGCCTCTGAAGGTGCAAAATAAGGAGGGAACAAGCTTTCTCTTCACTGTGAATAGATAGTTGGGGATCACCAGATATTGGGGGTAAAGTCAAGTACAAAAGGGAAGAGAAAAAAAATCATCCTGGAGAAAACTAAAACAATATGGAAGAAAACCACATATCAGCAATTGTAATGAAAGCATAGTAAAAGAAAAGGAGAGGGTTAGGTGTGTATTTCAAGGTCACTAAAATCTCATCTCTAATAGTAGGCAACTAGTAGATGACATCCTGATGTGGAGACCGTGCCCCACCTGTGTCAGCACACCTACTCCATGCAAATGCAGGCTCCAGACAGCCGACATCTAAGGAGACCATCTAAGGTAAGAAGGGCAGGCAAGGGACTCACGTTGTTCTTTACAAACACTTATATTTCTTGGATAACAAATGATATTAATTTTAAAGTTATGCTTGCACAGACTGATACTTCCTAACATTTTGTAGTTTAAAAAGAAGCAGACAGAAGCAGAGAGAACCGGAACTGGCGTCCAGATTCAAGGACCAGTTCTGCCAATCTGCTGCTTACATAGCTGTATCAGCCTTAACCCTTGAGACTCAGTTTCCATATGTAAAGGTAGCTAGTTACATCTGCTCTGCTATCTTAGTTAGCTAGGATGGCCATAACAGGTGCATAAACGGGATGGCTTAAACAACAGAAATGTGTTCTCGGGTCCTGGAGGCCGGAAGTGCAAGACCCAGATGCTGGTAAGGTTGGCTCCTCCTGTGGTCTCCCCACCCTTGCTGACAGCTGCCTTCATCCTGTGCTTTCCTTTGTGTATGCATTCCTGCTGTCACTTCCTCTTCAAAAAGGCATCAGTCATGTTGGTTAGCGCTCCACCCTAATTCCCTCATCTCAGTGTGATCACTTCTTCTAAGATCTTATCTCCAAACACAGTTGGATTCTGAGTTACTGGGGTTAAGATTTAAACATACAATTTAGGAGAATACAGCTCAGACCCTAACACGTGCTGCATTCACCTATTTGCTGACGTACAGTAGCCACCTTCCATGTTCCAAACTGTGCTAAAAACCAAGACTTAAAACTAAGGGTCAGGTGAGATCATGGTATTTTGAAAACCAACTTAGATTGTACAGAGAATTCAGACCCAGCTCACCTGCATAACGTGTTGTGTGCAGAAAATGACCACATGGAATGAAGCCAAATGAGGAAGATAGAAAATTTCTAAAAGGGGGGGAAAAATAAAACAGGAAGCTTGGGCAAAGCTACAGAGTAGCAACTATTGTTTCCCAAGCAGTTGATTTTGCCAGCCACAGCCTGCAAGATTTGTGTAAACTGTCTCCTTCACTCGGCAGTATCACCTCACTGGATAGATGTCAAAATCGCCTGACTGGTGAGACTCTTCAGGAACTCAGGAACACCCTGAGGTTGTACAGCCCATAAGGGACTTGAATGTGAATCTAGTCACAATTGAGTGAAAGCCCAAAATTCACGTTCCTTTCACTGCTGTTTACAGAGTCATGAGCAATGAGAAATAGTGGTCAGGGTCCACTTAAGTTAGTTTTGTTAAATATTAAGTACATTCAAAAGACTCTAAACTATGGGGCTACAGAATAACAATAAAAGTCAAGTAAACAGCTGTGAGCTCAAAGCTGCCTGGAGAAAGAGTCACTGCTGCCTCAGTAGTACCACTGCATATCTCTCTCAGTCCCCAGTCTCCCTCACATCCTCCAGAGGTAACTGTCATTCTGCTCTTTTGCTCCCGCCCACATGTGCTCCGGCGTGAACACCTTCATCTTGCCCATCTGAAGAATTTAAATGGTGGATGTGCTCTATGGGGTTCACCTCCCTCCTCAACTTGGTCCCTAGGATTCATTGAGTCATCAATGCATTAGAACCATTACCTTGGGTCATCTAAGGTCACCTACCTGGCTGCTACAACCCTGATACTCCTGTTGACACTGAGGCAACTCTCACAGTCAATCTCAATCTAGAGCTTCTGAGAATGCACCTGCGCATCCCTTATCACTTTAACAAGGGGAAGATTCACTGGGCAATCCCAGTGAAAGCATCCAGCATCTATACCTCATCATTATTTTCAAGTTCAAGGGGCCAAGTCCATCATGCACTAGGCATGGTTCTAGACATTCTGCCTGGACATTAAGTCCTGAGTTACTGGACCTGCTCTGACATACTCTTCCCCATGGAGTCTTAGATTCCTTCCTCCCTGATCCAGCACCTATAAAGTCCCTCTCAAAGCATTCCTGGTTCATCTGGAGCTTGGGTGAATAAATCCTTCACATAACTGTATTTCCCTGCTTGTTTCATAAGGCTTCTAATTATTGGTTTAGAAGCAGTGAAGAAAGACTAGGAACTAAAGACAAGCATCATCTTGTAAGACATTGACCCTAGGTGGGACCTTTGCGTGGTTCCCAGGCAACTGGAGTCTGGTTCCCCTAGGCTCTAGAATATTATGACTCAGACTCAGAGACTTCATCCAATTTGTTCACCTTTCCATCTCCACATCTAGAATGATGCCTAAGCATGATTGGGACCCCAAAGTGATATTTTCAATACAGTTTGAAAATGCTTAGCCTCTGTGGTTAGAAGTTAGGAAGGAGGAGCAACTTAGGATTTGAGAATGGAAGTGCACTGAGTAGTCATGAAAGGTGAAGGTGAGTTTATCAAGGGAATCAAATATGGCAAATTGTTGTACTGCAAAACTCTTTGGTATGCCAAGTGTGGAGATTATCTGCCTACAGTCCCAGAACTTGGGGAGGATGAAACAGGAGAATCAATGCTAGTTCAAGATCAGCCTGGACTACATAACAAGTTTAAGGCCAGCCTATACTACACAGCAAAGCCCTGTTTCAACAAACTAAGAAAAATCTAAAAAATAAAAGCATATTGGTCCTTATTAATTATGAAGAAAACAGTTAATTCAGTGATAAAATTTATAAGTGAAGTTTTTTTTAAAGTAATGAAATAATAACCTGAGCAGGGATTGCCAGTGGACAATAAAACTGCTAAGAGAAAGTAGCAAGGAGAATCCTCACTCATGGCTGATGTTTAACCTTGAGATTATTCACTAATTGGAAAAGGAAAAAAAAAAAGCTTAAGTCAAAGAGAGATCTGTCAATCACTACATTCCCCAAATGATCAAATGTAATACTACACAGTGAACAGTCCATTTACTTCCTCATATGATGCAACATAGAATGCATAGCATGACCTATGAAGAATGTATTTTTGTGCCAAAAATAAGCCTTTATTTTTGGAGTATAGAGGTACGAGTTAAGCACTAACACAAAGAGTGAAGAGAGATGAGGCAATTCTTTCTTGTGTCTAGCATCTTTCATGTAGCATAATTACCTTGGGGACTTGCTCTTCTCTCATGTCAACAATTTGTCTTTTTATGTTGCCAAGTTCCATTGTGTGGATATGCCACAGTTTGCTTCTCTATTCATCTGCTGATGGATATTTGAGTTATTTCCATCTGGGACTATTACTAACAGCTACTGTGAACATTTGTGGACAACTTTCTGCTTGGATATTTGCTTCTGCTCCTCTTGAGTAAATAGCTGCAAGCTGAATGGCTGAGTTATCTGGCAGGTTATGATGATTTTTTTTTTTTTTAAGAAAATGGTTCAACTGTTTTGCAAAGCATCATTTCACTGCACATTCCTTCTGGCAAATCTGAACATTCCAGTTCTTTCCCATTTTGGTCATCTTTTGCATTGGCAGGACAAAATACCTGACACACACAACTTCAAAGAAGTAAGGTTTGGGGGCCCAGGAAATAGCTCAGTAGAATAAGCGCTTGCCTGGCAAGCACAAAGGCAAGAAGAAGGAGGAGGAGGAGGAGAAGGAGGAGAAGGGGAAGGAGGAGAAGGAGGAGGAGGAGAAGGAGGAGGAGAAGGAGAAGGGGAAGGGGAAGGGGAAGAGGAAGAGGAAGAAGAAGAAGAGGAGGAAGAAACAGCAGTCTTAGGGCCACAAATAGAATGTGCTGTGAAGCTGCCATGTGAATTTGCCCAGAGATCTGAGTGTCCTGAGAAGCTGACAGTCGCTCCTTTCCAGGAACTATAATGGACTAGTGGAAGAGGAAGAGGAAGAAGAAGAAGGAGGAGGGAGGAGGAGGAGGAGGAGGAGGAGGAGGAGCACAGTTTTAGAGGGTTCAGTGCATAATTAGCCAGCTCTAAGGGAGAAATATATTGGCCTGAGAAGTAGAGATCAGGGACCAGATGTAGTCTCCAAGGATGTGCATCGAGGACCCACTCAGCCACATCCAGAAGTGTGACTGATGCTCCCATAGGCTCATAAGCCAGTGCAGTTGACAATTCAGTGTAACAGTTACATTTCACTAATACTTGATACACTAAATCATTTTATATTATCCATTCAATTACAGGTTTAGTGATATCTCATTGTAGCTTTAATTTGCATTCTAATTTTATGAAGTCAAATTTGCTGATTTTTTTGTTTTGTTTTGCTTTTTGTTTTTTGTGATAAGAGATTTAACGCAGGACTTCATCAGTGAGATACACCCAACCTGCTTTTTAAAGTTTGAGACAAGCTCTCCCTAACTTGTTAAGTGGCTGTTGGGCTGGAACTTGTGACCCTCCTGCCTCAGCCTGCCAGTGTGCTGAGGTGACAGGCATGTACAACTTCACCTGGCTGAGGCACAGATCCTAAAAGCCAGCACAAAGAGCATGTTTTTTAAGCTTCTAACTGCTTTCCTGAAAGAACTTGAAAAGAGCTTACGAGGACATTTCAAAATTCACTTTAATTTATAAACCAAAAGAAAAAACTGAAAGATTTTCAATTCTTGGCACTGAATTAAAACAGAGGTGGTGCACAAAAGGGTCTAAGTCCGTCCTTCCTGCTCTTTCTCCTGTGGCTGCCGGCTGCACATCCCATTCCCGGCTGTGTTGCCCTATGCACATGCGCAGGGCCCGAGGCTGAATGGGGGATCCCTTTGCCTTGCATTGTTCTTCCCGCCAGATGTGGTCCTTCTCCTTTTAGCTGTCTCCAACCAGCGGAAATCCCTCACACCCTGTAAGGCTCTGCAAGCTGTGGCCTACCATCCCCTGCTCCCCACCACCCCCATAAGACCCTTGTCTGTGCTTTATCCTGTTCCTGGTGCTCTCTCCAGGATGATGCGGAAGGACACAGCTGAGGCCTCACCTGCGGCGCAGGCTCTGAGGAAGTAGCCAGGAGGAGGGCTTGAGCTTGGAATGGAGAGTCAGCCAGGGCAACCCAGTAGATGCCCAACTCAACCAATCAATCAATAAATCAATCAAACTAAAAAATTTTAAGCAAGTGCTCAAAACCCCAGTAATCAAGTATTTCCAGACTAGTATTAAATCAAGATTCGCTCACTTCATGTGGTCCTATCTCTTCACACATAGCCCATTCCTCCCACCTATTTATTTATTTATTTGTTTGTTTGTTTGTTTGTTTGTTTGTCTTTTTGAGACAGGGTCTCGCTATGCAGTTGAGGCTGGCCTTGAGCTCACTTTTGTAGCCCAGGCTGGTCTCGAACTCGCACCGATCCTCCTGCCTCAGCCTCCCGATTGCTGGGATTACAGGCGTGAGCCACCACACCCGGCTCCTCCCACCTATTTAAATGTTTTGCATGATGTACCATTTGTACCATGAAAACTAGATAATGTTCTAATTTTATATATTTTGAATAATTACTCTTAAAAAATCAGTGCTACAATGATGATGAACAAAATATCAAAATTTTAAATAAAAACAGGATCTTTTTTTTTCTTAGCCAAAGCTCCATTGGTTCTTCTTCTTCTTCTTTTTTTTTTTTTCCATCAGTTCTTTTATGAATGCTCAGTTGCAAGGACCCGTCCTGGAGGCCCGCAGCCCTGTGCAAGGTCGAGCACTCATCCTTCTGACCTCAATTTTTCATGCATTCCCTGTATTACCTCATCAACAGAAGCAAGGAACATATCAGCTGTGATTAAGACAGGTAAGGGCAGGAGTGTAATGAACAGAAAATATGCATAACAGACTTGAATTTAAACCTGCAATATGAGAGGCCAAGAGGCTGAGATGAGAGGATCACCAGGAGTCAAAGGCCAGCATGAAAAACACATCAAGATTATGACTTACAACTCCAAAAATAGAAAATAAAATAGAGACTCAGAAGTGTCTTCCAGACAAAGAACTTAGGCTACAAGAAACATGTGAGGATAAACCGTAAGGTGCAGGGAGGTATATAATTTATATACCAAATTATATTTGGTAATATAGTAAAATGGTAAATATTTCTCATCTTAAAATGCTCTTTTGTATAGCAATATTAATTGCCCTGAATAATTAAAATCATAAATTCCCCATCTTTCTTATCCTTGGAATTGAGTTTTTTGGCCAAAATTGAGTATGTTACATATAGCTCCTATTCCAAATTTTCTTATGTTTCAGTTATAGATTTCCTTCTTGCAGCTCAGACAAAAAGAATTGTCTTTGTTGAGTATTCACATTCTTTGTGATTAATAGCCATTTTGACAGTGTTCCTTTATAGGCCTAAGACTTTACAATAAAATCTATGAAACTATTCAGTGAGGAGTAGGATATCTCAGTATTTCCATTGTCGTCATGTACTAATCACAGATTTAATTATTTAATTCATTTCTTTGGCATCATGATATCATCCTATGTAGTCTACTTTCTGGTCTGGCTAAAACTGGTTTGGCTCTCAAGGCTCTGTAAATACATGTGCAGACTGAAACCTCAATCTTTATTTTTTTTTTTTTGAATTTTTTTTTGTTCTATTTTTTTCTTGTTTCAGAACTTTTGTTTGTTTACTTATTTATTTTTATGGCTGGCTCAGCCTGCCCTGATGGCAGGGCTGGCGCAGCATATAGTGCTGGGGATCGAACCGTGGTCCCTGCAGCTGCCTAAGCTATCCTAAGCAGGCGCTTTAGACCACTGAGCCATCCTCCCGGGCCCTTAAACCTCAATCTTTAAAGTGGAGAAAAATACAAAACACAGAACCTAGAGGAACTTACTGATTTTCTGTACAGTTCCATGTTCTGACGGTACTTTTTTCAGTTGTACATGTTCACTTAGGTTGCTTTGTTTGGCCAGATATTCTATTTTTAACATTATCTGGTCTTTCCAGAAGATAGCTACAAGCATAGTAAAGACAGCTTTTAAGTCCTTCTTGTCTAAGTAGATAAAATCTTACTCTTTAGAGTAAATTACACCTCCTACTTTGCAAACTTAGAACCCTTCTTCCTCACGTCTTTTGTTCCAACTTAAGAGTGAACAAAATTGAACAAAAACATCATAAATTTTGAAACATGCTTAAGTGAAATAAATGCTATCAGAGCCGGAGACTAAGTGTCTTGTTATGCGGCTCCTGTGAAATTAGCACATGTAACATGCGTCTCACCTCTCTTGGGAAAGAGGCCATCCAGTGACTCAAAGGAGACCTTACATTTCTACTTGCATCAATACTACTGGCGGCTTATAAGTTGCCTTTAACTACACATTTAGATTTTATTGCTGATGTTAGGCAGAAAGACCTTGATACACATTGGTTATTTGCAAGTAAGGAAGATCTACATGTACCTTAAGCTTTAGAAAGGACACAGAAAACAAAGCAGAGACCATATTTTGGGTCACTCCTCCACCCTCCTGGGGATTAAGCCCTAGGCCTGGAGCATAATAAGCACGGCTCTACCCTGAGCTGCAAGCTGAGCCTGATTACCTTTCTCTTGCTTCATTGAGTTTTGTAGTCAAGAATGAGAACAGGATGTGCATCATAAGCCAGGAGTGCTCATTTCTGGTACAGTGGGAAGCAGGAACTGGTTAGTCTAGAGGAATGATAAACCAGCTGTGGATAGTACTGACCTCATGATGGATTGCGCAAACCAAGGAATTCTCAGCAGAACAAGAGAAGAACTTCCTTGCATTGGGTATAGGGTCTACTGCCTTGGGAATGCCACTCCTGCTGGATAGATAACACTGGACACTTCTGAAACTTATTTTAAAAAGAACAATCTTATATGTATTGTCTATTCAGCACCTATCACAACTAGGTCTGGCACATAGTAGGGATTTAAAGTATTTCCATTGTGGTCATGTACTAAGTTTTTCAAGAGTTTTTAAAGTCTGTATCAATGGAAATACATAGAGGAAACATAATAACATTCTATTAAGTAAAAGCCAATCTGTAAAGGATACATATGGCTCTAACTCCATGCTATTCTTTCTAGAAAAAGCAAAACTTAGAAAACAAAAAAGCTTAATGGCTGCCATACATTCTGAGGGAAGGAGGACAGATAGAAAAGAGGGGAGTACCTATAAGATGATTTTTACACTGGAAAACCGTTCTGAATGACACAGTGATAGTGGATGCATGTCATGTATTTGCCAAAACCCATATAGAGTGTACACCCTAATGTCAGAAACGCACCCTAATGTCATTATAATCTCAGTACTAGGGAGCTGAAGCAGGAGGGCTTCCATGAGTTCAAGGCCATCCTGAACAACATAGTAAGACCCTATAAAGAAAACTTAAGTAATTATGATTTGTATTTAATAGTAATGTATCAATATTGCCTTTTCAATATAACCACGAACAGTACCAGTGGTGGATTGCCGACTGTTGCTTAACTTGTAACACCCAGCTGAACTGAAGCAGCAAGGTGCTGGGTGTGGGAGGCCCCCCTGAGGATTGTTACTGATAGCATAAGAGGTGAAACTGAAGAGGAAGAAGTTTAGAGGTTGCAGGGGCTGATGGTTCTCCCAGAGCACCTTGTCATGTTGGCTTTCCTGACGAACTCAGCTGTTCTCCTCATTAAAGGAGCTTAAGACTTCATTGTCCCTGAGAATGGCTGCAGCTCACCTTGGGGGAGCTCTGGTCCTCCTTTGAACACCACTTCTTGGCTCCAGAAGGGAAGATGGTGCTCTGTTTAGACTCCTGGAGAAGCTTGTTGCATTGACTTTCCTAATGGGAACTTGGCTTTCCTCATCTTTGGAGAAGCTCAGGACCTCATTGCTGCTGAGAATGGCTGTGGTTCTTTTCTGGGGAGCTCTGGTTCTTACTTTGAGCATCACTTCCTGGCTCCAGTGCAGATCCCTCAGCCTGCTAGCACAGATCCTTCTTCCCACTGGCACAGACTTTCTAGGCTCCACTGCTGACTGCTGGGCCTTCCCAGGAAGGATCCATGAAATAGGCCTGTGTGAGACATTGTTGTGGGCTCTAGGCCTCCAGATGGACTCATGAGAAGCATTGCCAAGGGCTCCTGGTCTTCAGCTGCACTCAGGCAGGACATTGCCATGGGATCTAGGCCCTCATCTGGAGTCTTTGGTCTTTAGTGTTTGGGCAGATTTCCTGCATCTGCTTTGTATATGACTCTTTGGATGACTATTATGAGATAATCTTATAGTAAGTGTCCTGTATTGTACTGTTTCTCTTTGCAAAACCCTAAATTATAAGAGCACCACACTAATGCAATATGTTATAATAAGAGAAGGCTGGGGTGGGGAAGGAAATATAGGAGAACGCCCTATAGTTCCTTCTAATTTTTTTTATAATCAAAAACTGCCCTAAAATTAAAATCTATTAATTTGTTAAGAGCCTAGGGCAAGAAGAGTGACAGATAGCTGTGTCCTAGCAGTCTGGAAGGCTAAGACAGAAGGATCATGAGTTCTGGCCCAGCCCAGGCAACTTGGCAACTTAGCAAGATTCCGTTTGAAAACTAAAATTTAAAACGAAAAGGCAAGGGGGATATAGCTCAGAGTGGGGATGTAGCTCTGGGTGAAGGCCCTGGGTTCAGTCAGTGTTACACACTCACACACACAAATGTCTACAAAGCTTTGTTGTACCTTTTGCTTCCATTCCAGGATAATATGAAAGGAGCTAAAAGAATAAATGAAGGTGATAACCAAGGTGATATTCTTTTTTTTTTTTTTTTTTTTTTTTTTTTTTTTTTGTCTTTTGGAAGCAGGGTCTCGCTATGCAGCCCAGGCTGGCCTTGAGCTCACTTGTGTAGCCCAGGCTGGTCTCGAACTCGCACCAATCCTCCTGCCTCAGCCTCCCGAGTGCTGGGATTACAGGCGTATGCCACCACGCCCAGCTTCTTTAGACTCTATTTTATTTTAGGGTTGGGATTAGTGTACAGTGGCAGAGCATGGCTTATTATGGGCAAAGCCCTGGGTTCGGTCCCCAGCATGCCCCTAATCATCTATTGAATGTCAACTGAAAGATTATGGGCAATGCATGATACAGGAAAGAGAGAAAAGAAAGAACTGCTTCTTCTAGTAACTTCAAACAAGATCTGTTTTATTCTCTTGACAACAAGGCTCTTTAGGACAGAAAATATTTACCTACCAAAGGAAAAAAAGAAAGCAACACTTGAGGGAACATGACAATTAAGTAAGAATTTAAATAACATTTATTAGAATAAAAACAAATATCCAAGATTAGATAAATGTATGAAGATGGGGAAAGCAATAAAAGCAAAGGTGAAACAGTAAATGTTTCATATATATGGACATAAGAATTGTGGCCTCAAATCAGGCATGGTAGCAAACACTTATAATCCCAGCACTCTGGAAGGCTGAAGCAAGAAGACTCAAAGCTCCATTCCAACCTGGACAACTTACGAACTTAGTAAGATCCTGTCTCAAAATTTTAAACCATGCATCTCAGTACAAAAGGTCTAGATTGAATCCCTCGTACTACAGAAAGAAGAGAGAGACAGACAGACAGAGAGAGAGAGACAGAGAGAGACAGAGACAGAGAGACAGAGAGAGAGAGACAGAGAGACAGACACAGAAAGAGAGACAGAGACAGAGAGAGAGAGAAAATAAATTTACTTACTGTCTCTTGAAGTGGTCAAAAATCTTGTATCAGTGAGGTTTTGGAAGCCATCTGAGGCACATATCATCACCTGCATATCATCAAAGCATAGCATAAGATCAGATAACCTCTTTGGCCACCATGCGCCCTCCTCCAAACCCCACCCATGTGCTCACACATGTACACACAGATATAAGTGCTCAGGCACGCATAGACAATGCACTGTTTCCAAAGATCTCCAAGTTATCCTCCACTGAAACTCAGCCATGGGAAGGGACTGGAAGGAAAGAAGGAGGCGTCTCATCTGGTTCTTAAAGTGAAACAAAGCCAACACAATTAGAACATCTTTTTCATTGCCCAAGATGCAGAGAGGCTCTGCCCATTCCTGTTTCCCTGCTACTGCTCTAGTGGACCCTTGGTGATTTACTGTACTCTCTAAATCTGGGCTGGGCATGTGATTCAGGGTGGTTTTATCTGTATATCAACTGCAATGCAGTGAATGTTAAGAAAGCTGACAAAATGAAAACAGTATTCCTTAAAGTCCAACCCACACAGAACCTAAACTTGGATTTAAGGTCTGGAAGCCATAGCATAGGTATTTCAGACTGATTAAGAAACACACACAATGCCTGAGATCCTAAGCGCTGAGCAAGAGTTAGACTGCAACAGACTGGGACGTTTCCTGAATGTCCAAGAACAGGAAATGCGGGCTGGTGAGATAGCTTAGTGGACTAAGCTCCTACTTAGGCAGGTGCAGGGACCAGGGTTCCATCTCAAGCATCACATGCTGTGCCAGCCCCTCCCTCAGGCACACTGGATCAGCCACTGAGATCAGTCTTGGTGGCGCACACCTGTAATCCCAGCACTGGGAAGGCTGAAAACAAGAGGATCACCATGAGTCTGAGCTGTGTAGAGAGACCCTGTACCAAATACATAATAAAATAGAGAATGCAGAGGTAACACTTTTGGGTCGAAAGTCTCAGTTGTATTACCCACTAGCCAGGAACAGCAAGTCACGTGGTATGTCATTTCCTCATTTCTAGTATACAATAAGGGTTGAAATAATGCCTCCCCTTTGCAATAGCCAGTTATAATAAAGACAACATAAGATAAAAGAAAGCAAAAGTAATTTGCAAAATATCATCACCATCACCATTCCTTTCCTTCTTAGAAAAACAGTTGCTTAAGAGATACTCAGAAAACTATAAATATTTTTAGGGCATAACTCCCTTGGTGTGATGTTGGAAGCCTACAAATGCGTAGATTTGCTTTAAATTCCACCCAACCTTTTTTTTTTTGAGGTATGCTACTGAAACCCCTTCCAGTGTGTTCCTCTTTATTCAGTTTCAGAGTGCGAACTTAAACTTGGATAGGTTGACTTACCCCAACCCACCACCAGTAGGTATACCCAACAAGCTGTACAAAGTATAACATTCAATTTACTATTTCTTTCTCATGAGAGTTTTCTTTAGTCCATGAAGACCCAGCTCCCCTTACATGGGCTTTGCTGGAGGTTGTGGGACAGCACCAGCAGGTCTAAATTGAGGTGGAGGTTTTCCGCCCTTGCGGGCTTCACGAGATCGATTTCCGACCACTTCCCTGTAAACAGCACAACTCACACAGTAACACAGCTTCACGTACAGCTTGGGAAGCACATAACCGTCAAACACACTCGCTTTGGAAATGTCCCTGACAGCGGCAGCCTCCACTGTGTTCCAAATGACAAACTTCTTAACAGTCTTATACTTAGGTATGCCCTGGGCACAGTTTGTGCAGCAAATAGGCTGCACAGGACCATAGCCCTTTTTGGCAGGACCATTGTTCCTCCTTTTTTTCATCATCTTGAAAAGGAGGACCCCAATTCCAGCCAATTCTTAATCACCAACTATTACCATCTTGTTACATACTATCCAACTCCAGGGAAGCCATTCTCAGAACATGGGAACTATATCCAAAAACTAAGTATTGGTAGGTAAAGATTCCAGATCCCACTTTTGTAACAAACCCCAAAGCAATTAAGCAAATCAGATAGCTAGCTATCCAAACATATGCCACTCATATTTTCAGGCAAGTTTGGCAAATAGAACAAATTTCATCATCAAGAGATTTACATTCTGAGGCCTGGACTAAATCTATTTCTCAAGGTGATAAAAGATACACAAAAAAATTATGACTAAAAATAAATGACAGGAAACCTAGGACTTTCAGCCAAAAATCCGCTGGTTTTGAAATGCACACAATCTTATTTTGCTACAAAGAAAGTGGTTATATATGTATATATATATATATATATATATATATATATATATATATGAATTTATATTCTACCTTCAGTTCTGGGATCAGCCACAAGAGAAGTGTCTCCTAAATACAAAATTTAAAGAACAGCCTAAGACAACAGGAAGCTCCCTCCTCAGGCAAGTGGACTTCACTCTCAAAACAGCAGGCAAGAGGACATGACACCAGAGGCTGATCCACTCGACTTTCCTTGATGGAAGGGAGCTCGGGTCCTAGCAACCAGAGAGTTTCCAGAAGCTCCCTCCTGTAAAGCGTATGCAGTTCAGATCAACAGTTCAAAAGAATCTTTTCTTTTCTTTTTTTTTTTTTTTTTTTAAACTTGGACATTATCCCAGACCTCCCCTGGTAGAATGAGCAAATAAAAATAACCTAGAAATTCCAAAGAGAAATAGGATAAGAAGCTAGCTAGCTCTATTAGATATTAAAACATATTATAGAGCAATACTGATTAAAATTTTGTGGTAGACCTGTGCATTGTGTTGACAGATTTCTCAGTGGGGCATAATGGTTCATGCTGGATAAATACATGTTAAAAAGTCCCACCACAGAGGTTCAGGGGTAGAGAATCTTTTATGGACAAGGGCCTGGGTTGAACTCACAGCACTCCCAAAAAATCCTAACATAAATCAACTGAGGAGGAAAATTCATTCTATAAATGATAATAGCCAGCATTTAGGGAAAAGATCAACTCATATTTGTATAATAAACTGACTTTTATTTTTTTATTTTTTCAATTCAATTTTTATTTTATTTTGAAGAGTAAAAACAAAAACAAAAACAGATAGAAAAAGAACAAACAAGGTAACATACAACCATACATATGTTACAGATTTTCGAAACAGGAATAGCTAATTAACAATGGTTGTTATATTATCTATCTTTATCATCAAATCTGTTGCTCAGATTAACATATATAGTTGTGTAAGATTAGATGAATAATTGAATATTAACTCTTGCTTTCAAGAAATCTTAATTTTTACCTTGCATTTAAAAAAAAAGTTATTTTAAAGAGAGTATAGTAATTCATAAAAAATTAGAAAAAGTACAAATGCCAAAGACCAAGATGAGGGGTTTCCAACCATGGTTTTGTGTTACACATTGCTGGCCTTACTGTAGCTGCTCAGGTCATAGGTATCAGCCTACTTCCTTATTCACCAAAGGTTACATAGAAAATAAAACAGCCCAGATACCCATCAACTGGTGATAAAGAATATCTGGATTTTTTTTTTATACAATAGAGTACGACTCTGCTATAAAGGAGGGTAAACTTGAGGAATGTCTACTTAACTGGATGTGTCTCAAGGCCATATTCTTGAATAAATTAGACACACATCTATAAATACCACATTGTTTCTTTGGTATGAGAAACTGAAAGTATAAATACAAACCAATATATAATAAACATAGTGAAATAGAAAGAAAATATTAAAATGACTATTTTAAAATAAACTTTAAGATATATAAAGAGATTTTTTAAAAAATCAACCTTGGCACAGTGTAATTGCAGCTACCTGGGACTAGACACGTGAGGTCAGCCTGGGAAACTTGACAAGGGCCTATGGAGGCAGAGTGGGCATGAGGCCCCATGGTAGAGCAAACCTAGGGTCAGTCCCTGTTACACACACACACACACACACACACACACACACACACACACACACAAGCTTTAAATAAGGTGAAAACAGCACTAAGTATTTTGAAAACTAAAAAATATAAACAGTAAAGTAGGAAAGAGAGATGTTTATGAGAAGGGTCAAAGCATTGCTAAAGAAAAAGAGCTCAGACACTTTTTATCTGATTTCCTTTTTTTAAAGATCAATAGTACAAAAAATATGGACAAATCCATTTGAACAAGAGCAGGCAGACATAGAATATAGTTTATGAGTGTAAAAAAGTGGAAAGAAACCAAATTATGTAACCACTGGGAACGGTTGAGTAAAACAGTACTTGACAAACGGTCACTTGGAACATGGAAAAATTTGACTGAGTGAAACATACATACAGTAGAATACTATTTAGGTTGCCTTCCCCAAGAAACTAACAAGGCAAGAACAGGTAAGCTGGACAGAGGTGTAGCTATTTTTTCAGAGATTTTGTTCTCTTTTGTACATACAACATGCTTACCAATCTTCTAACTACAGTATTTCTTGCAGTGGTTCTCAACCTTTCTAATGCTGTGACCCCGCAATACAGTTCCTCATGTTGTGGTGACCCCAAACCAAAAAATAATTTTGGTGGCCACTTCAAAACTGTAATTTTGCTACAGTTATGATTAGGAATGACTTTATGCAACCCCTGTGTTTTGGTCCTTCGACCCCGACCCCTGTGGGGTCACGCCCACAGGTTGAGAACCACTGCTTTAGAGAATTGCTTCCCAGTTATATATAATTCTGATGGAGCCGTGGGTCACAGTGTCCTACTCTCATCTCCGCCAACATCGTGTATAGTCCAGGTTTGACTTGTGACATTGTAACATCACCCCCTGGGTGACCATTTGCTCAGGAAGGATATGCTTTCCCTGCCCAAACAATGAGTTCCTTCCCAGAGTTTCCCAAATTAAAGGCAGTCAGAAACTCTCTCTTCCTCTTGGGTGACCCCAGGAATTTTGGCAGCTGTATCCCTGGAAGACTGGGTCCAGATGTGCAGGAGAGGAGGGAGGTGAGGAAGAGAAGGAGAGGCAAGGAAGTGACCCTGGGCCTTTGGGTATAGCCATGCTTGCCTGAGTATTCCTAACTCATGCTTGGGATGGTTGAAAGGTCTGAGTTGGGAGTGACTTCTCAGCATGCAGGTAGAAATAATTTCTGTCTAGTATGCTTGGGAAGAAAAAAAAATCTTAAAAATCTAAACCAGACAGTGAAGTCTAATAACTTCATATTTCTATTAGACCAAGAAATGGTCTGTGTCCTATGAGACTCTCTCTGACTCTCACTCTCTCTCTCTCTCTCTCTCTCTCTCTCTCTCCTCTCCCAAGAAGTTTTCCCCAACTAATCATTATGCTACTCCCTTTTATATATTTCACATCATTTATAGTCATCACAAATTATCTTATTTGTGGTTTATTACTTGTCTTCTGTTTTAGAATGAAGAAAAGAACTTAGGAAAAAAAATAGCATGTACACTGAAATTTCAACTAGGAAACAAATAAGCTCCTAAGAAAACACACAGCTTCATAATATTGGGGAGATTGGTATTGGTTATCTTTTCTGTATCTTTTTTACTTTCCAGATTTTCTGAGATTACAGGCATGCCCAGACGGCCCAGATTACCACTATGCCCAGAATGGCTCACTCAGCCCAACCTGGGGGCAGGGTTATGCGACATGTGGTGCCAGAGATTGAACCACGGTCACTGCGCTTGCCTAAGCTTGCCTAAGCAGGCGCTTTAGTCCACTGAGCCGTCTCGCCCACCCCCTGCCTTTTCTGACCTACCATACACAGACTTGGATATATCTTCCCGCTCCGAGGCCCTGTAATCATTCTTGCTGGTTCACTTGAGCGTTACCTGTTTTTCACGAATTGAGTTAGCCCTTGCTTGCTGGATGGCTTCATTCACCTTTTCCATAAATAGTTATTGAGTGCCTGCGTGTCGTTAGTAACAAGGCGTTCTTCCTACCTTGGAACTTTTGATTATTTGGCAGAAACGGATATGGAATAATACAGTGTTGCTGAGTTGTTAGAAGGTTGGCCAGGGAAGATCTGTCTGCAAAGGGCAGTCGGGAAGTGGAGCCGGAAGAGGACCAGCGTGGGGTTGGTGGGAGCACAGCTTATTGGATGGCTTGTGCCGCTGGGACATCGTAAGAAAGGCACTGAGGTGGGCGGGGAGATACGATGAGCTCTTGTAGGAAGCGTCAGGCCACACCTGACAGAGAGACATCATCTAGCTTTGATTCAGAACACACTGTGAAGGTTTTCCTCACAGTGGTTCCCAACTTTTCTAATGCCGTGACTCCACAATGCAATTCCTCATGTTGCTGTGACCCCAAACCAAAAAATAATATACTGAGAAATATTTATCAGTAATTCCAATGGATAACATTTCACCATGGCATAGCAGCATAGCATGGGTTTAAATATGTATTTTCCGATGGCTTTAGGCGACCCCTGTGTTTTGTTCATTCAACCCAAAATACCCACAGCTTGAGAACCGCTGCTCTAGAAAGTGAGCGTGATAGTCCTGCTTAACTTTCACTCTTGCTTTTCTTGCTTATTTTCCAAATAGTGAGTGAGTTTCTTCGGACCCTTTCCATATAGACTTTATCATCAGTTTCTTGATATTGGTAAGATACGTGTGACTCTGACCGGCATGGCACTGAGTTTAAGCTATCAATTTGGGAACATTGATATCACAGCGGTGAGTCTTTCTAGACATGAATCAAAAATATCTGTCCATTTATTTTAGCCTAGGATTTCTCTTTTGAGATGAGGTCTTGCGGATCCTGGTTGACCTCAGATTTGTGGGCGTAAGGACCCTCTGTTCAGGGAGCCTGCTGGGAAGCTAGGATTACGGATGAATTACTGGCCTCGCTTGTCACTGATTTCCTTTGTCAGAGTTTTACAACTTTCCTCATATAGATTATGAATATGTCTTGTTAAATTTATACCAAATTGGATTTTTTTGGTGCTAATATAAGTGGTATTGTGTTTTAATTTATTACTGGTGTATGAGAAAGCAACTGACCTTTACATATTAATCTTATAGCCTGTGACCTTACTAGGATCACTAATGAGGAAATTTTTTGTTGTATGATTCCTTGGGATTTTCTATACAGATAATCATTTAAAGTTTTCATAGTTTTTTAAATTGTATCATTAAAATATATCATTAAAATAAATATAAATACTCATGTCTGTTTTTTTTTTTTCTTGTTTCAGGACCTTTGTTTGTTTATTCACTCATTTTTGTGGCCAGTTCAGCCCACCCCGAGGGCAGGGCTGGCGCAGCATGTGGTGCTGGGGATCGAACCGCGGTCCCTGAAGCCGCCCAAGCTTTCCCAAACAGGCGCTTTAGACCACTGAGCCATCCCGCCGGGCCCCCTCATGTCTGTTTTTATCTAAGGTACTTATTACTTTTTTTTAACCAACACTTAAATTATCCTTGCTTGAGCCAATAGGAATCTGGCTGAATTGTCTCCTGAGGCCTTCTCACATGGCCTCAGTAGTCCTGAATTGCTTCACTGCTGTTCAGCAAAATGTGTAAGGCTCATTTCATACAACTCTTGCCCCAAAACTGCAACCTCTCCATGCTGCAAGGCGCTCTGTGTCCCTTTATTGGGAAATAGTACTTAGAAGTCACAGTTCTGGGTGTTATTTTAAAACTATTTCTGGCTTTTGTACCTAGAGAGAAACAAAAGAGAGCTGAGAGAAACTGGCAAAACTGGTCAGGAGGCTTGTGGTGGTCCAGGCTGAGACCCGAGATGGAGGGCAGCTGGACTCAGCTGTTGGCAAAGGTCTAGCAGCAAGGTGAGCTGATTTGAAAGAGATTTTCAATTCACCATCAATGAGTTCATTGTTGGATTGCATACAGGGAATGAAAGAGAAGAACTCATAGGCCACTTCTGTGTCTGGAGAGGAAGTACGATGGGAAATGTCATTATCAGAAGAATACATATTCTGAGAAAGCTTTAAAATGGTATATTATATCCCACGTTCAAAAGACCAGTAGCCTAAATTCAATTTAAAAATATCATTGGGATGGCAGGCCAAATAGTTCACGAGCCTGCCTTGCCAACCCCACCTCCAGGGCATGCTGAGACAGCAATTGAGACCAGGCATGGTGGCATGCACCTGTAATCCAAACTCTTGGGATACTGTAAAACAGACAGATCACTACGAGTCCGATCTAGTAGTGAAACCCTGAACACCTTGTAGGCCCTTCCCTAAAAAATAAAATAATGATAATAATAAAAATAAAAATATCATTGAGGAATTGGAGGCTGTAGCTCAGTACCAGGACAGGCATTTAGTAAAAGGTCAAGGGTTTGATCCCTAGCCATCTCCACCAAAAAAGTATGTTTCCAAAACTCTTGTACACTTATTAACTATTTACAATGTATACTCTTCCAAGTTGCTGATTATATCTACAGTGTTATGGTTTCAAGCATATGGTTTCAAGCAATATATTCTTATATCTGAATGGTCTATAGACATGTAGATAATTGGATACATTGCCTTAAAATATTTAATTATGCTAACATGCAATCATTTATTTCATCTTATTACTATTACCAGGGAATATTTGAGTTGCTTCCATTGTTGAATGGATTTTATCTCAGTAGGCCTCAGTGACTAATTCCAGCAATCTGTGAAATTAGATTAGGCAGGAGAATCATAAATTTGGAAAAAAAAAATTATCTTTTACTTATTTGTTCATTTATTTATTTATTTACTTATTTATTTATTTGGTATAGGGTCTCACTAGGCAGCTCAGACTCCCAGTGATCCTCCTGTCTCAGCCTCCTCAGTGCTGGAATTACAGGTGTGTGCCATCATACCTGGTTTCAGTAGTTGGCTTGGCATGGGCGCTGCATGACATGCAGTGTCAGGGATTGAACCTGGGTCATTGCACTTGTCAGGCAGAGGCTTAGACTGCTGAGCTATCATCTCCTTAGCCCAAGGATCACAAATTTAGATCCAGCCTTGGCAATGTAGCAACTTTTCTCAAATGATTTTAAGTATGGGATGGTGATGTAGCTCATTGTGAAGGACCTCAGTTTAACCTGGACAACCACACACACACACACACAAAAAAAAAAAAAAAACAAAAACAAAAAAAAAAAAACCTTGATTCAAGTCAGTGTAAGTTGAAAAGGGTCATCTGTTACTGCAATGGAGGGCTATGTCCTGGAATCAAATGATAGGAAATCACGAGGGATTCTGGAAGAGCCAGAGAGGGGTTGACCCCTTCTTCATCGCTGTCTCTCTCTGTGGGTCATTCAGCTCCATTCTTTCTTTACCCAGTTGGTCTCTGCTTGCTGGAGACTGAGTCCCTCCTTGACCACAGGCAGAGAGCAAGCTACATGCTCTGTTTGATTTCTACCCGGCAGCTTTGGTTAGACCCACTCCCCACTGAGCTGTGGAGCAGGAGGCAGATTGTACAACATTAACACTGTGCCCTCGACCCACCCGTGTGGATGGGGTGCAGAGAGGAAGGCGGGGCTGGCCCCAAAAGACGCTACTATGCTCGGAGCAATGCTGCTATGTGCAAGTGTGTGATCCTCGAGTGTGTTCAAAGTGGCATACCTGGGTCTCAGAGCGGGAATAGTTTCACGGCTTATTCCTGAGACCTGTGTGCTGAGCCATGAGAGGAAATCAGCACGTCAGGAAATACTGGTCTGGCTGCTCTCAGGAAGAATCTCTTCCTTATCACCCTGATACCCTTTTTAAGTCATTGCCTCCTCCATAAGTGCTCAGATGAGTATGCTTTCTCCACACCTTTTGTATGTTCCTTCTGTAGTATCTACTGGCACAGTGGGAGAGGACAGTCTAAGCCAGCGCCCCGTGGGGAGGTGATATCACCTCCTCCTCCTCCTCTTCCTCTCTTCCTCTTCCTTCTTTTCTTCTTCCTCCTCCTCCTCCTCTTCCTCTTCTTCCCCCTCCTCCTCCTTTTTTTTGTCTTTTTGAGACAAGTCCTTGCTCTGTAGTTCAGGCTGACCTTAAACTGAACATGTAGCCTAGGCAGGCCTTGAAATCGTGGTGACCCTCCTGCCTCAGCCACCCTCGCGTTCTGGGCTTACACCAGCATAGTGTCACATTCTTCAAGGGAGTTATGCCGTTGCAAATTGATTTCCTCCCACAAGTAAATACCAAACACCGTCTTTTCGTATCTTCCTTTTCCTTCTCTCCCTACTTCCTTCCATGCCTGCTTGCCTCCATCCCCAGCCTTCTCAGTGCTGAGGACTGAACCCACGTCTTCCTCTCCAAGTTACATCTCCATCCCTTGTCTTTTTTTTTTCTTTTTTTTTTTTTTTTTAGGCAGGGTCTTGCTAAGTCGTTGAGTTGCCCAAGCTATGCTGGAACTTCTGATCCTCCTGCCTCAGCCTCACAGAATTCTGAGATTTCTGGAATATGCCACCACCCTTGGCTTCATCTTTCCTTTAGGTCCCCTTTCCCAATTATTCTAAAGGTTTTTCTGGCCTCTGTCATACTTTCTCTGATTTGTCCCCTCAGACTGACACTTGGGATACTTCCTGTCTTTCATACAATATGAAGACATGCTCATCAATATGAACTATCAGTTCCTCTCATCAAACCATAACATTCAAGGATAATGGTTTCCCGAATACCTCTCACCTTTCACACGACTACATTTTTCTTTCTCGTTCAGGTCCAGCGTCTTCATCTACCTTTGACTTTGTTAGCTCATGTGTCAGGGAGTGGACAGGGGTCAGTACAGGATGACAGAAAGCAGAGGGCGGGTGGGGAGAATCAGAACCTAGCAGATCTGAGGTTGACACTGTCCAGGCCACCCGGTCAGAAGCCCATAAAGCATGCTCCAGGCAGGCAGAAAGTGAGACACTGGCCAATAAAACAGTTGGAGATATCCAAGTGACCAGAAGTGACAAAGTGTAGCCCATGAGCGGGTGAATGGACAGCAAGGTCCTGGCTAGGCAAAGAGCCGAGGTGCGTCCAGGGTCCGTGTGCCTCTGTGTAACATCAGAAGAACCACAGCCAAGCCTGGGGACCTGGAGGAGAAGCAGAAGTTGGATCCCACCAGCAAGGGAAGTATTTGGCATCTGCTACCCAAAACACCGCCTTTATTCACCCTATTGTAAAGTCCCCATACTGCTCTAAAATTGTATAATTTACAAAGGTGCTGTCTGACCCAACACTTGGTTCTAAGTCAGAAGTCTCACCTTGATGCTTATTTTTACAAGCAAGCACTGAGGGCCTGGCAGGTGTGCCCTTGCCCCAGAAAGGCTGCACTCTGCTACACCCAGAGCCCGGGGTCAGGCCAGCCAGGGGCAGGGCACCTGGAGGATCGGTGACTCCTCCTCCGTCCTCCCTCAAGTGCCATGGAGGGGAGAGGCCCTTTCCTACCACATTCATTGTCGCACACTTCACCTAATTTTAAGGGTACAGAGGGAATGGCAGTTGGTATCTGAGTTTGCAGGGAACAGTGCTAAAAGCAAATAAGTAGTTGGGAAATTATCTTGACGTTTATGGAATGAACAAGACATTAATGTGTAATAGAGGGGTTTACAACTGCTCGGGGAGCACTAGTCCAGGGCCTTAGAGAGCTGGCTCACCATTTGTTTTAAAGACTTCAAAGGATAGCAAAAAAGCCACTCTAGCAGTTTTAGAGAAATGGCAAACACGCGGGAGGGGGAGGAAAGCAGGTGCTCAAGGGCCGCGGAGCAGGCTCTGTCAGCAGACGATTACTTCAGAATGAGACAGGCACTCGCAGTGCAGCTCAGCGAGCATTTTCCAGCGCTCCCATTTCTGCCTCCTTACCCAGCCACTTGCAGGCTTTGTGAGGAAATAGGATAAAAGGATAAAAGCAATGTGAGGCTCAGATAAAATATGGGCGGAGCCTGTTCCTCAGCGCTGAGACAAGTGTTGGCTACAGGTTTTCAACGTAACTCCCCCAGGATGCCTTTTCCTTCATTCCCTTGTGCTTTCCTCTGTGTTACTTTATTTAAAATGGTACAGTTGGGGCCCAGCAGGATGGCTCAGTGGTCTAAAACGCCTGCTTAGGAAAGCTTGGGCGGCTGCAGGGACCATGGTTCGATCCCCGGCACCACATGATGCGCCAGCCCTGCCCACAGGGCAGGCTGAGCCGGCCATAAAAATAAATAAACAAACAAAAGTTTTGAAACAAGAAAAAAATAAAATAAAATAAAACAATTCTAAAAATATAATAAAAAATAAAATGGTACAGTTCAACTAAGATTGGGGCTTGTTTTAATGTATGTGACGTATGTGACCAAATTTCGCATGTGACAGAAAATAACACATGCTTCTGTGTTTGGTAGTGACTAACCGCTCTAGGTGCTTAATTCTCAATAAATATTAAGTAATTTATTTACTTGTATGTTCTTGGTTACAAATCACATGAACAGGCAGCCTGATGTTGTATGCATTTTGGCTCATGTGCTTTTTGTAGTCATGAATCAAAACAGATTTATACTTAAGGGTTTTCTTGACTTAGAAATAGAAAGGGATTTCAGCATTTTCCAGGCACTACGCAAAGGTAAGATGGAAGTGTGTTCAGTGAAATCTCCAAGACAAACCAAAGCATGCCCTTCTTACTATGAACACCAGAAGAGAAAGGAGAAATTTTGAGAACAAAAGTATCTCAAATGAGATATTAATAATGGTGACAAAATTTCAATATCCCAGTTTGTGCAAGACCATCTGAATCCAGCAAAATGAACATAATGGATTTGGCTTTACCTACATGGAGCTAGAACTTTTCAAAGCAGCAAACTCCAATCCGTATTTAGTAGGATTTTTTTTTTTTTTTAACGTTACTGACCTAGTTTCAGACATGGACTCAGAAACCTTAAATTCCTAGGCGAGTAAGATGAAAAGTTACTTGCTTATATTCTGCAATTTATTATATTAATTAATGGTCTTTCAAGTCTGGGCAGGAGATGGGCTGTTCTTGTTTTATAGAAGAACCTTTTTGTCCTTTGTTGGGGATGTTTCCAGCTATTTAACAATTGACTCTAATAGAATCTTATGAATAAAACTAATGAAAACATGAAGAAATAAAACTTGCAGAGACCAAACATACAGTAGCTTATTGTTCTCTCTCTGGAGAACAGAAATACCTTCTCCAACAAGGTACAATGGGCCAAACAGGAACTAACACTGGGGCTTCAGTGCGCCAGGAGTCAGGTCAGCAGGGGACCTTAATCAGGTCGGCGTGAATAAGCGCAGAGACAGCGCGCCTAAAGACCTGCATTCCACTTGGGTATGCGGCCATAGAATTGGGAAAATTGTTTTAAGAGAGAAACAAATTACCAAAACTAGTTCTTTGTCATTTGAGCCGTTTCAACTTTTATTTTATTGGAAGAGACTGTGGAAGTAGTGTTTTCTCTTTCACAAAGGCCAATCCATATTTGGCCTAGTGTCTTAGGATTTAGGGTGTATGGAAAACTTCCCTGGTCTCCTTCTCTCTCTGTCTCTGTCTCTCTCTGTTGCTATCTCACTGTCTCTTTGTCTCTATTTCTCTCTTTGTCTCTGTTTCTGTCTCTCTCTGTCTCACTCCTCTTCTCCTCTCTCCTCCCCCCTCTTCTCCTCCCCTCCTTTACCTCCCCTTCCCTCCCCTCCCATCTCCTGGACTGTACACCACAATCTTACACAGATGGTTTTCAAATACAAAATTAAGTGCCTTCACTTACCTGGTCTCAGTGTCCTCATCTGTACAATAAGGAGTATATGTGACCAGTGTTTATCCCGAAATGTCACCCATGCCACTGGTAGCCCATGAGATGCCTTTAGGCGGCATGAATAATGACAGTTTTTAAAGCCTTGTATATATTTTGCCAGCCTATGAGTCCTGTGATGTTCCAGAATATTAATGCTTTGAAACAGTTTGTATACATACTTAAATTCAACAAAAAATCAAGTAAGGGACAAGCATACAACAATATAGTGACATTTTTTTCATGAGAAACATTTGGAATACAGACTAGTCCTAGGCTGTAGCTCAGTGACAGAGCACTTGTCCAGCTGTGTGAGACCCTGAGCTCATTTAGCACAGAAACAGAACAAGACACCCCAAACTGTAAGCTAGATAGTCCCCGAGGTATGTAATAGTTCAAAGTCTAAAATGTTTACAGTACTTTGAGACTTTCTTCCAAATCTTGCTCATATTAACTTCAATAGAGAAGCCAAAATTAAATGAAGCAGATGGTGATTAAACTGCAGAAATGGAAAGGAAGAGAGACAGAGAGCCAGGGGAATTTCGGGCTTCGTGATCCCTCAAGCATTAAAACTGGATGTGTGGCTTTTTACTTTGACTGTGACACAAAATTTTCATAGAGTTGTCCAAGCAACTAACTTCACATACCACTTTCATAAGGCTTTAAGAATACCCTTCTTGGGGCCCGGCGGGATGGCTCAGAGGTCTAAAGCGCCTGCTTGGAAAAGCTTGGACAGCTTCAGGGACCATGGTTTGATCCCCGGCACCACTTGCCGCGCCAGCCCTGCCCTTGGGTGGGCTGAGCCGGCCATAAAAATGAGTGAATAAACAAACAAAGGTTCTGAAACAAGAAAAATAAATAAATAAATAAAATAAAAAAGTATTAAAAAAAAAAAAAAGAATACCCTTCTTGGGCCAGGGAGATAGCTCCATGGCACAAGTGCATGCCTGGCAAGTGCAAGGTCATGAGTTCGAACCCTGGTCCCACCAAAAAAAGAATATCCTTCTTGCATTATAAATTCTATAAATATATTCCCAAAATTCACTTTGTGACCAGCACTACAAATGTGTTCTAGAAGAGTCATGAATTCTGTTGTCCTGTAGCTGCATGTTGGACTGCAGCACTTAGAACAATGACAATAAGATGCATGTTAATTTAATTAATAGTGTCCTGCAATCTTCTCACTTTAGAGACTGTATATAATGTAATGCTCCCAACAATCCAACAGAAGATATATAAGTTCCCTTAGCTTTAGGTTAAAAGACTGCAATTCTTTGACTGTCCTAATGTGCTGACTCTCAAACCCAAGGGCTCCTAGTCTATTGTAAACATTTTTTAAATGTTCTATAGATTTGTCTAATTTCTATGTACTCACTTTTGCTACAAAACAATGTTTCTTATGGAAGAGCTTTAAAGATCTCTCTCTTCTCCTTTCCTCACCCTTCCCGTTATCCTCCCCCAACCCTCTCCCCTTCTC
>PVJA010011137.1:0-55518 GCA_004027025.1 Myocastor coypus | reverse complement strand
AAAAAAAAAAAAAAAAAAATGAATGTTTAGTTATGCAGGTCTTGCTTCGACTTGCCCTTGACCACCCAGCAGGAAAAAATAAATAAATAAATAAATAAATAAAAATAATCCCTAATTACAATGCATGGAAAGCAGAGGTAGATTGGTGAGATGAGCTTTAGGAGGCTCAGATTCAATAGCCTCCAACGTCACAAGCTTCACTGGTGGCACACTGCAATTGCAAAACCTTTGATTGTATATGTATCTGCTTCCTTTTAGTCCAAAGAGAAGTATATTCTTTCCTGTTTTTTTTTTCTGTCTTTCTTTTTTTTATGCAACATTAATAGGGAGGTGGGTCATGCCCACACACTGCACTCTATAGAATGATTGTGAGGACAATATGCAATATGTCAACTTTCAAAGAAAAAAAGAAAAAGTAATGTGGATTTAGAAAGGTTAATGTTTAGTTGTTTGATCAATCTTATATACCTATATGTATTAATCTGAACTGATCCGATGATGAAAATATGTAATATAACCATTGTTAAATTTAAACAATAAAAGAATTGAAAAAAAAAAGAAGACAAAAAAAATAAATAAAGACAAAAAAAAAAAGAAATCATGTCTACATCTTGTACTCTGAACAACTATGATGATGACAACAATATGCAATGTATTAAGATTGAAAAAATAAAATAAATAAAAAACATAGAATAAACAGCATTAGAAATCTCCCTGGACTCTCCAGCCAGCCAGGACCATTGTTATGGTAACTTGGGGGAGTTGCTTTGAAATAAACGTCTGGTTTTTGTGTGCAAAAAATTAAAAAAAAAAAAAAAAAAGAAAACCTCAGAGGAGTAGGGAAATCACTGGACTATGGTTTGGTGAATTTGTAGCTTTTTAGTATTGATTAAATACACACTGCCCTACACATCTCCACACACAGTCATTTTATTTCTTGTAGCAGTTTTTCTGAGTAGAAAAATGCCTGTCATCTTTGCCCTTATTCTCCAAAATACAAAAATCAGCCTCAAGTTATCCACTGGCCTCCAAATATTTTCTCTTTATTGCTGGGGTTGGAAACAAGTACACTTACCCTGTTCAACCCTGACTCCATGCTTGCAGATGAGTTCTGAAAAGTACAGTCTGCCTCTTGTTTCAGATTGTGGGTGCAGAAGGATGCTGCACCAGGGCCACCACAACAGATGTCTACCTAATGGGAAAACTGGGTATGGTTTGCAAATAGACATGGAGACACTCGAAATCAATGTGCTTTGTCTCCTTCTGGCGGACAAGGGTTCAGACATCAAAGAGAATTGGAAAATCAGGTCACATGTGATGGAGCTTGAACAGAGGCCCGAGAGGCTTTTTATATCTGTTTTTACAGATTGGTGTCCCTGTACACATAGCTTTCAAGGGCAGCATACACGAGAAAGTTTGACTGAAGAAAAGCTTTTTTTTTTCTTTTCAGCAGACTGCTCTTGAATACGTTTTTGAATGGAGGTTGGGAAAAGGACCCCTGTCAATTTTGTTTTAGGTTTAATAAAGTGATTGAATTAAGAAGGAGAATGATACATATTATATACCATCTAAACTCAAAACTAGGTAATCCAAGTGGAGAAAGTCAAGAAACCATTGTTGTTAATTATTCTAAATAATTATGAGAGTATAACTACCAATCAAATTACATTTAATTGGACACAAAATATGGGAATAAATCAGAAAATAAAGCATGTAAGATATTGATTAGATGTTAAGGCCTTATAACTTAAAACTGGAGCCAGTGGACACATCCTTAATGTTTCTTCTGCAAAGTTGTGCTCTAGTGTAATATTAGAATTTGCGTGTTTAGGAACAACCTGTGCATTTATGTGCTTAATATGACTAATGGAAAAGCATGAACATGTGCACCAAAAGACCAACATGGGATTTGGATCCCTCTTGGTGCTCTAATTGGTTTTACATGTTTACCAGAGTGTAGCAGAGGGACAAATGAGCACAGACCACTACAAAATTTGTTAAATGAAGATGACTTTTTAGTTTTCCGGTAGAAAAATATAGTAGGATGAGGCATAATAAAACTAGTCTTGCAAGTTTTGGAGGTGGCAAAAGTGATCAAAAGTGAATCAGATTATGTATGATATGCATGTGTGATGATGATCCACCATGGTAAAATACATAATAAAATACATGGCTTCATAGTAGAGAGCAGTGCGAGTGGATGGTGGTAGCGACATGATGCCAGTGATGACTTTCGGATTTATTGTGTGAGCTCAAGGACCTGTGATGATAGTGAAATGGAGCAAGAATCAACTCATATAGACACAGGGAATGCACACCTCCTTGTTTCAGATGACAAAGAAAACCGTAATGTGCATACATATGTGACCAGTGGAAATGTTGTGAAATGTCCATGCAAATAGATTAGTCCAGTGTCACTGCTAGGCCTGAAACAATAGTGAGGGCATGGCCGAGTGGAACACAGGACAGTGCCAGCACTGCCACTGCATGCTAGAAATTACAACAGAGAATATGCTACAAGATGCCGTGAAATGTGAAAAGGCTGAAATGCAAGTAAAATGTTTTGTATTCATGAGAAACCATACTAAAAGTGTACTCCATTCCTAGTACTACGGGCTTACCTGGTCCTGGAACCCTGGGCACACTATGCCAGTCTGTGGAAAATGGATGTTGTGGTACATATCCGTAATCCCAGCATGGGGGAGGCTGAAACAGGAGGATCACTGTAAGTGTGAGCTGTGTAGTGAGACTCTATACCAAATACATAAAATGAAAATAAATAAATATTAAGAGTCAAAGCAACACTTATTTTTATGTTAGAGTCCTACTGATATTTTCACTGTAGTTGATATAGAAATGTGTCTCCGATATTATCATTTAGGTTTCATAAGCAAGTGCAGAGCTGATGTGAAAATGTGGATCTAATGGAATCACACTTATTTGCCTTGATGATGAAATTAGTCTTATACTCTGAGGACTATATATTTTAGTCTTTCTTTTTCAGTAGCGGGGATTGAACTTAGGACCTTGCACTTGCCAGACAAATGCTAATTCTACTGAGTTATCTCCCTGGCTCCTAGCCTTTTAAAGATTAAGAAATCTTGGTACAAATACTTGACGTTGACAAGAAACATTTCCCTAAAATGTAAATAGAAGTAGACATCTGAGGATTGCCTGAAGCTCGTTATTCAAATCAGAGTGTTCAAACTTAATTTCCTCAATGATTTGATTTAAAAATTGACAAATATATTTCCAAAGTCATATCAATAATTTCTAATTGTTGTCCTTTCCCCAATTTTTATTTCTATAACTAATTTTTTTAGATAATAACTCATTCTAAATTAACTACTAGTTACTATAGAAACCATTCCTCAGTGAATTTTACAAATAAATATGTGTCATAGTAGCCCACCCCTAAAGTTGAATTTCTTCAAATATTAGAAAGAGTAACTTAGTTGGTTCTTGTATTACATTTCCTTAAATATGATGTAAGGACATGTATGGTGCTTTTCTTTCACATCCACAGTATGAGCACAAAACAGTTGCACGATAAGTATTTTTCCTGAGCTGATCTTCACAGTACTCTTCAAGGCCCACATGATTTGGCCTTTTTCCATATCACCAATCTTATTCCTTGCCATTAAACTTCAGCAAATCTGGCCTTATTTCATTTTTCAGGGTGTCTTAAGTTAAAGACACAGGGTCTTTGCTCCTACTGTTCTTGCATCCTATGAAGTTCTCTCGCAACCACACTAGCAGGATAGGTGCTTCTCATTCTCCAGAGGTCAGTTCTCATCATTTCTTCTTCCTGGAGTAGCTCTCTAGGATGTATCTGCATAAATATTTCTGGCCTAGCCGGGAGTGGCGGGGCACGCCTGTAATTCCAGCACATGAGAGGCTGAGGCAGGAGGATCGGTGCAAGTTCAAGACCAGCCTGGGCTACAAAAGTGAGCTCAAGGCTCACCTGAACTGCATAGAGAGACCCTGTCTCAAAAAGGCAAAATAATAATAATAATAATTCTAGCCCAATGATTTCTATAAGACAGCCTTATTTTTTAGACTGAAATGTTGTCTGTAAGCCTAGAATATTTTATTCTTTCTGGACAACACTTGGTGAGATCTGCAGATACTTCTGTCTATCCTTATAGTGGAGTGGGAAAACTTGTTACTGGCATCTGATATGTGGAGGTCGCAGGTCCATATGGGACAATCTCTTAAAGGGGAAGTAGCTTGCCTAAAATGTCAACAACACTGAAGTTGAGAAACGGTTTCCAAATGGTATTAAAATTGTCTTATTTGTATCAACTTGCTACATTGCAAGGTAAAAGTGGGCAAAGACAATAGCTTTCTTCTTCAACACTGTATGCTTCACACTCTACCCAGTACATAGCCTTTAGCAGACTGTATGTAAGTATTTTTGAAGGAAAGAATGACCGAGTCACACTTAAGGACAAAGCTACACCCAACAATAAGGAAAGATCACAGAGCAGACATACAGTCCAAATTCAGTGGAAGCCAGCTTTGAATGAGTTTTTAATAATGATTTGTGAAGGCATTTTTATCAAGAGACTTTTCTCAGGATTTGATGCATAATTTATTCTGGTCAAGGCAAAGTGGAAAAAATTGCAAAGCAGGTCACACTTGGCTGAATGGGCAGGTAGGTCAGGAAGGTTCACTGTGGCTCGACTTGCACAGCCAGTGGCCTTGGGATGTGCTCAAAACTAGAAAGGGAATCACAGCATCAAAAATTGAAGTGGTAGCCACCAATCTTTTTTTTTTTTTTTTTTTTAGTTTTATTTAGGAAAGTAAAAGCAAACAAGAATACAATGATTAGTGCCCATGAATTCTTTGCCTACCCCAATGTCTTCAAGATTTTCTCTCAGTTTTTCTTCCAGGAGATTTAACGTTTCTCTTTTAATATTTAGATCTTTAATCCATTTTGACTTTAGTTTTAGCAGAAAAGTTTAACCACAAGGCATAAAACGGAAAGCTAGATTAGAATGCTGAGCTGTAAAAGGCTTAAATCAACACTTCTAACTTTGCTAGTTTTACCAATAACCCACTGTGATTATCAGGCATTGAATTATGTATACAGCTACTTTCTCTTAGTTCAATGAGAAGAAATTTGGTTGCACCAATAATGATTTGAAAAATTATAATACCTACACCCTGGGCTCCGTATAACTAATATGCATTGTATCAAATGTAGAAATGTACTACTAAAGTGTTTTGAAACTGCCACATTGTTATACGTTGTTACTTCTTACTAAAAATAATAAAAAAGAAAAATGATTAGTGTCATTTCTAAGCATACAGTCCAACAGATACACAGATACTTATTTATCAATCAGACACATACAAAATTGGTACTAGCTTTCATCACAAATAGCAAGGAGATCACTTAAGCTGGAGCGCATGAAGGAGGACAGCCAAGTGGAATCCATTACTAGTGTATACGTACCCACATGACAGCTGATTTTCCTGATAGTTCTTTAAAGTTCTGATTTCTCTTCATGAGCCTTATTACAACACTTTTGTTTTCTTGGAAAACCTAGAGAACATGCTAGAAACATAAATTATCAACTCCAGCAAATGTTCCTCCTTTTGACCTGCCTTATCACCTTTACTTATGATGTTTTTATTCATAAATACAGGAATCTATTTGCATATTTCTGAGGGTGAGTTACATGGCTTATCAATTCACTTAACTGAGCAATTATACAGTACACAACATTCTAGCACCCTGAAAGCAAAGGCAGATGCCACTGCCGATCTACATGTGCAGTGAAACTCTCTTCCTTGTTCTGGGTACCTCACGTGCTGCAACTGACATCATTCCCCAAAAGCAGGAGAAAGGAGGGTGTTCCCATGTGATTCTATATATAATTTTGTTGTTCTCTCTGGAATTATATTGTTAAAGGAAGCCTGACGTGTTTTCCTCTATTTCAGAGACCATTTCCAGGATCCAGTTCCATGTGCCCCTTGCTGAGTGTGCCTGAGATCCACGACAGGTGAGATTGTAAGAGGCTTCTGACCAAGGGCAGGGTTTGCAGGAAGCAGAGTTTAGAGAAGCACAGCTGTGTCCTGACATGGACTACCTACCTCCTACCATGAAGGCGACTTAGTTGGCCTTTGTGAGGACACAGAAAATAATCTCTTCTGTCTTATTGGAGGCTGTGAATGGATCCTAGCCTAAAAGGAGTTACAGTTTAACACATCTTTAATAAATAATAAATGACTACACAGAGAGAAAAGGCATTGTGAAATAGCCTTAACAGTGATAGAATATAAACAACTATGTCAGAGAGAGGTAGCAAAACCAGTATGAAAATCACCAGGCTTTAAATGCCAGTAGAGGAACTCAAAAAGATTTTAAGTTAGTACTGTGTGTGTGTGTGTGTGTGTGTGTGTGTGTGTGTGTGTGTGTGTGTTGTACTAGGTATTGAATTATTGAATAAAGGGTTTTAATGAGCTGTATCTTTAGCCTTCTTGGAGGAGACCTTTGTCTTGCTAACTTGTTAAGTCACCCAGGCTGGGCTTGGATTTGTGTTCTGCCTATCTCAACCTCTAAGAGGCTTAGGGATGTAGGAACACACCACCAGATTCAGCCCTTAGCCAGTAAGTTTTGAGGCCCAACAAATATATCTCCAAATGAGGAAAAATGCAAATTAGTATAGCAAGACACATGAAAAGAACTCCATGGTTTGTCTTGTTTCTTTCTTCTTACATCTATCTGTCTCTACTTTCATATATACATCATTTAAGGCTAACAGGTAACATGCACACAGAAAATATAAAGAAAAATAAAAACACTAATATCTACATGAACTATAAGAAGCATGATGTTAATAAAATAGCAAACAAAATAATCACAAGTAACAGCCTTGTCATTTCTAGTGAGTCCTCATTCCAAAATACTTTTTTCATAAACCAATAATAAACTTTTTTTTTTTCATTTCAAAAGTGAGTAAATGAATAAACACTGCATCCTGCTTTTGAGTTTGACAATCCTGAAGCCGAGAGGCTCATTGAAGTAGGCGCTATTTTGGATAAACAGGGAGGGCCAGGTATAGGAATTGTAAGACCCCTGAACTGTGGACATAAGGTAGAACTCATGGGATTGGCCAACCAGTCTTGGTTTCCGTATGATCTTGAGATTCTAATTTCTAGGTGGTGATGGTGGTAGATTTCCTCTCCCAAAGCCAGCATGTTCATTTTATATTCTGGAGGACTGCCTTCATTTGGCCCGTGGCATGCCTCTCCCCTGGAAAACACATGACAGACTATATGTGCAACCTGCACCATGGTTGATGTGAGCAGTGGGCTCAGGCAGTGGCTGTCAACTCGTATTTGTCCTTTGCTACCTTCAAGGAATCCTCTTTCCTTATTCTAAGACATTATGAAGACTGCTCAGTACAATGAACCAGTACTGATGAGGTTGTGAGATATGAGATAATTTTTATTTTTGCTAATTTAAGGCTATTCGAGATATTATGTAGACTGTCAAATGTATCAGAACTTTCATATCATGTAATGTATTCTTCCTCTTTGTTTTTCAATGCATCATTTTTGTTGATTGCTCAAGACTCGAGATAAAATCTCTTACGTGTTTCATTTTAGGATGACTCTGATCCCCAGGTCTTAACCTACCACAGGAAACTGTCACAGTAATGCCCACTCTGGTATTGTACAACTGTAGCTAGGAAAAAATGACTGTCTTTTGGTACAGAATAGATCTGCTGTGAAACAGGTCGACCTCTTTAGTGCTGTGCATAGGTATCACAGTTCCTCAGCACACAGTTCATGATCTGATGGAAAATTATGAGTCCAGTTGGCAACTCCTGTGCTTTGTGTACAAGACTGAAAAACCACAGATGCTTGAAAATTCACTTCTGAGGAGAAGGATGATTTTTTTTATCTTCTACAAATAGAAATTTTCATAACAGCATCATTAAAATATGTAAAAGATGATTCAGGGAACAACCACCTAGAGGAATTCAAATATCTTGTATGTGGGGGCAGAGGGCCTGAGAGAGCATAAGGTAGAAATTCTTACATATGAAGAAATGACAACAATCTCTGTCTTAACCTCTTCAGCTCTGGTTGCTAAGTTACCATGACATACCACTGTGTGTGCTTTTCAGATTTTGGTCTTAGACCTGACAGTTTGATTAATTCTCTGGAGTGCAAAATTATTCACATTGAATTTTTAAAGGTTTAACACTTGTGAACACACAAACACACCCACTGAGCACCACATTATTGCTTCTGATTTATGAAATCTGCTTTATAATTAAATAAACATATGTAGGTGGAATCCTAAAGTGACACTTCATTTTATTAAGAGTAAATCCTCTATTGTGTGATATTCCTTGAATTTTTTTCCCTAAATATATCACTGCTTGCCGCGTCTCAACAGAAGGCATTTCTTCTTTTTAATGTGTTCATTTAACCCTTGACTTTGTGTCTTCGAACTATGGAAGAATAAAGCAAATGTTATTTTATAGTTGTCATTGCTCTTCCTTCTTTGGTGTGTCATCCTAGCTGTGTGATTGAGTTTAAAGGTGACTATAAATATTACTGTAAGCTGGTGACTAGTAGGCTGTGGGCTGTCAGATTGGATCTATAAGGGGGTAGGTATGTAAGTGTCAGATTGCTAGAATAGCCAGACTCAAATATCAGGTCCCTGCACTGAAGATAGTGTAAAAATTATATGTAATAGTGTATACTAAAGACCTGGCTGCCCACGCCGTGTTACTGTACTATTTCTTCAACATTTTGGTGCAGTGGTGGAGAATCCAAAAGGAGCTGTATTCTACTTCTATTCTATGTATTTGCTTATTTTTAGACTTCTAAAACAAAAGAACTTCAAATGCTTATCACTTAAAGGAGTTTTTAAACCACTGATAAGGATTCATGGCAGTAGGTGTAGAGTATGTAGGTAAATGCAGAGGAACCTAATTCAGATGGCAAACAGAATTTACCTTTCTTACTGCAGTTTCCTCACTATCAAAGCCTTGTATCTGATCTCCAGAGATGACATAGAGAAGTAAGAAACTATGGATCTGCTGATTAGTTAACAAGGAAAAACATGACTGGTTTAGTCTGTGTTTTATTGTAATTTGTTTTTGCACATAAAGATAGAAAGGATCAATATGAGATATGTACATGTGCCAACTTCCTACAAGGAAGATATTTATTATCATTACAAAGATGTACAGATCAAATAAAACTAAAAATAGAACTACCATATGAAAAAATATATATGGTCAATCTTCTGATGGCTGACACAGTGTGGAATAGGGTTTTTACTCCAACACATAAGCAGGGGTTGGTAGAGATTAAATGTTTCTTATGACTCTAAATTCACCTGCAGCCATTCTTTTTCCTGTTTTCCTATTAGCATAGCTAAAGGTCCCCTCTTGTTATCAAAATCCAATTTATTGCTTTTGTTTTTGATATATTCCTTCCCGACTTTCTAGGAATATGGCTCTTAAAGACTTCCTTGAATAGCATTATTAGTCTCTTGCATCTCTACTACAGCATCATAATCAGAGGAGAAACATGCTCTTGAGTCATGCAGGTATTAAAAGCTTTTTAAAATGTCCTGTCTTCTCTGAGGTACTATCACATTCCTTCATCCCCTTGAAAACTGAAGTTTTTTAAAAGTTATTTTTATTTTATTTTATTTTTAAAACTGTATTTGTTTATGTTATGGCTGGCTAAGCCTGCCCTGGGTGTGGAGCTGGCACAGCATGTGGTGCTGGGGTTCAAACCACCATGGTCTCTGCGGTTGCTTAACCTTGCCTAAGCAGGTGCTCTAGACTGCTGAACTATCTTGCCGGCCCCAAAAAGTTATTTGAATTTTAATAGACAATAATTATATGCATTTATGGGATACAGTGTAGTATTTTAATGCATGTATACATGGGATGATTAAATCAGGATAATTAGCATACCTATTACTTTAAACATTTACAAATTTTTGTGGTGAGAATTTAAAAAACAAATTTCAAATCATGGCCATTACCCTGGGCAATATAGCCCAGCACTGACTCTTCCTGGTACTTTTGCACATGTTTAGTGTGGTTTTCTTTTTTCTCATCCAGCCTGTGTCCAAAACTTTACCCAATTGTCTACACATGATGCACCCACATGCTTAATTGCCATTCACTACCTTATGCTTCTACATATTTAATTAGGAGGTTTTGTTGTGGTTGTTTGTTTTATTCATTTGTTTTGAAGAACTGGGGATTGAACTCAAGCCTTTCTGCTTGCCAGGAAAGCACTTGTTCTATTGAGCAATCTCCCCAGCCCCTTCTACATATTTAATTAGATTTTGATGTTTTTCAACTTTCTTTCATTATTGTAAAACTCTCAGCTGAAGCAAAATTGCACTTGTCAGGATTAAGGGCTTTGGAGGCCACAAAGTCTGAGGTTATATCATCATCATCTGCCTCTCCAATACATATAATTACTTCATAATTTCTCAGAGCTTTATTCCCTAGCCTTGATATACTGCATACACTGTCTACTTCCTTGGTAACTCATGGTCCTCTCAGTTTTAGTGTCTTTTGCAGACTTCTCAGATTCCACTTACCGGATTGCTAGTTGTTGGAGTTGTTGAAAGAATTATTTGCCATCTCTTCTCATATGATATTTCCCTTAGGTGATCTGTCTGTCTGTCTGTCTGTCTGTCTGTCTATTTCACATACATACTTATGACTCTGGATGATTTGTGTCTAGCATTCCACATGACTAGAGTGAATTCCAGGCACATACATTCAACTATGCGTTTGATTCAAAAACTTCACAAAAACAAACTCTTGAATTCTCCTTCTCCTACAAAGTTTTTCTTTCCTTTATTTTCCACATTTTAGTAAAAGACACTATCAACTCCTTGGTTGCACAAGCGAGAATGCCAAGGATATGTCTAGTTGCTTCTTGTTCTCTGTACCCTATATCCAATCTACAGAAAATCTTTCAATGCTCTCTCTGAAATGCATCTCAAACATGTCCACTTCTGGCATATATACTGTAATAACTTTAATTTTTCTTGTTTCTATCCCTGTTACACATTCTTAATACATTCTGTACTTCAATTTTAAAGCTTTTAGATTTATCACATTATTCCCTATTTAAAATTCTTTAATGGCATCATACAATATTTTGTACGCATTCCATGTTCCTTACCTTCAGAATCTGCATGGCTTTGTCCATGCACACTTCCCTAACCCTCCTGCTCTGACTCTATTCCCATTACCCTCTATTTGCTCTCCCAGTCTGCACTTCAGAACACGTCCACTTGCCATTCTGCTTAAGACAAAGATGCCATTCTTACGCACCTCACAAAATACTTCTCACTGTGAATAAAGAAATCTCATTAATGTATTTAAATTAACCCTCTGTGCGCACTAAACCATTGCTCTGTTTAATAGCTTCATAGGTATTAATACAATACTTATCAATATTTGTTTATTCATTTATGTATCCACTGGATATCCTTTCACAAAACTATACATTCTGTGAGAGCAAAGATTGTGTGTTACCAACATCATGTCTCCAGAGTTCAGCAAAGAACCTGGTAAAGCCACATTTATTAATCAAGTGAGTAACTGCTACTACCAAGAAATATGGGGTGATAGAGCTTGAAAATCACATGAATGAAATAGGAAAGAAAATCTTTAGATAAGCAGAGATCTGCTCTTTGTGTTTCTGAGAGTCAAGTTTCTTTGAGTTCCCCAGTGATGTATTATAATTGTGAAGACAGAGCTGCTTCCCCTGAAGGGAACTGCATATTGTGAGGTCAGAGAATCTGTACAAATGTATGTGCTTACATGACCGGACTTTGCAGACCACTCAGTGTGACAAAGTTAAGAATATCTAATTTGCTTACCACCTATCCCCGTCTTACTGTGAGATCACAACAATGGATTCAACTTCAATTTAATGATCTAGGTCCATGACATAAGACTGAAGGAGACATTTTGCATGTACCATAGCTCAGATAAAGTACTGACCCAGACAAAATGGGTACATGGAAAAAAAATGTTGATAGGGTGCTCAGTCCATCAAATCACTGTACACACATATTGTAGAGAAGAGAATCCTCCAATTTTCAAAGGGATAAAAGCTCCTTCTCTTGAGTATGACTGGCTCAGCACTTCTCTTCCCAACCTTTTGATATGATTCTACCAAACACTTTCCAATGTAATTGACGGCTATAATGGGAGAGGGTAGTACTTTATCTAAATTAGACTTCAAGTTTTTCAAAAGAAAGGGCTGAAAGTTACAGGAAATTACATGTAGGAAGCTATATTTTTCCACTTATCATTTCTTCTAAATGAAAATCCACAGATTGCTTCAGATGGTATAGATTAAACTGCTCCAAAAAGTAAGGTAATCAAACAGAATGGAAGAGACTTTTCAGGCTAGCTATTCTAAATAAAAGACTGTAACCACTGGACCCTGAGTGTGGGTCAGCGCATCTCATACCACCCTTCTTGTGATTTAAAAGGAGGAGTTAGATGGTACTCAACACAGGCTAGGGGATCTAACTTTTCTTTGAAAAAGGAAGTAATTAGGAAAAAATAAGTAGAATCAACAAAAAATTCCCAACACATATAAATAACTTTCAAAATATTAAATAATAACTTAAACTACAGAAGACATACTTGTAAATTATTCATAACTGACCATCAAAATCAATTTCAGAGTATGTGGCTTATCTACTCAAAAAAAATTGCAAAACAGACTTCAAGTTCACATGAATACTGACAAAAAATAACAGAAATGTGAAATGTAAAATGTGCTGAAGCAAAATCAGGCATAATTAAAAACAAAGCTGAGGAAGATAAAGCAAGATTGCACCATGAATGTAAGTGTGATAAGATAATTAAATAAGTCTTAATTGCAGCAAGGGGCAAATTCAACGCTGGGTTATAGTCACTTGTGTATGACATGCTGAAGGCATTCTTTCAGAAAGTGGAGAGAAAAATAGGCAGTAGAGTATAATGGAAAGATTGGAAATCAAAGCTTTAGGAAATTGATATGCAATAATAAGATGCTAGAACATAAGAAAGACAAATAAGGCATAATCAAAGTACATTTTCTCATTTCAGAGAGACGTACAACAAAAATCATAGTAGCTACCAAGTTAAACTGACTATATGGGATTCCTGGATAAATGCTGCCTCCCATGTGGATTGAATTAGACATAAAGGCAAGCTCACAACCCTCCCTCACAACCCTCCCTTCCACATACCTGCTTCCGTCTCCCAAACTTACCTGTTTTCATCTCCAGATTGGTTGTTGCCTCCTTCGTCTCTGTGTCCATCCAACAGCATACAGGCACCACAAGATGCTGGAGGAAGCAGGAAACAAAGTCAGGGACAGAGCAGCAAACCCTGCCCAGGTTAAACTTCCTACAATTTGACAGTTTTCACCTCCTGGCTTTCTAGCTTCTGTGACATCAAGCGCAGTTCCTAAGCAGCTGCGCTTCCGGTTTCTGAGTTGGTGAAGTTTCCCAAGGTCTGCAGAAACATCAGTCCCAGCAGGCAATAATGTGAGTTAGCCGGGCGTGGTGGTGCACGCTTGTAATCCCAGCACTTGGGAGGCTGAGGCAGGAGGATTGGTGCGAGTTCGAGACCAGCCTGGGCTACAAAAGTGAGCTCAGGACCAGCCTCAACTGCATAGTGAGACCCTGTCTCAAAAAGACAAAAAAAAAAAAAAAATAATGTGAGTCTGTGAGTCAGCTGAGAACATTGCTCCCTAGGAATCCAGAGAGCCTGAAGGTTTTTGTCCCCACAGTATGATGACATAGATCCTGTACTCAGTGTGCTAAACCTTGAAAACTGGGAAGTTAAACTGGAATTGTCAATGTAATACAGGCTACAGGCTTAATGCCCAGAAGAACATGTTTGAGCAGGAGCAGAAATCAGGATTCTTATAAAACAGTGAATGGAGTGTTCCGGAGGACATCAGCAGCTTGGGCTTCCACCTTGCAAGCAGGAAGACAGCACCTTGTTCCTCCCCAGACAAGCTTGTGGTGGAATGTCTGTCAAGGGAGGGGCTCCAGATCCGCTCAGGAGTCCCAGGTGTGGCAATGTGTTGGTCACAGAAACTGCAAAGGTCTTCAAATGAGCATTGGCCTGGAGACAGGAATTCTACGTAGTAAGTGCCATCATGATGTGACCTGTAACCAGGCTGGTGTTGTACATAACCATGTCCTCCACAGACTGAGGCAGGAAGATCACTTGAGTCAAGTTTGAGGCCAGCTAGAGTAGCCTAGAGACATCCTGTTTCAAAACAAACAAAATACTCCCAAAGAGGGGAGTAGGCTCCTATATAGAGGGAGTTCTCAAACACGTGACTGCTCTGCATTATTTTGGACTTGCTGCAAAAGTTTCCATCCATTCTCTTGATCCAAAGGGTGTCTGCTAGCAGGGACATATCTAAGGGAACAGGTTACTGAACTTTCTAGTTTTCTAGACCTGTTGAGATGAATGTAGGTTGAAAAAGTTAAACTGAGGCTATTGGAGGAAATGCTTTTTTTTTTTTTTTTGCTACTAGGACACGTAAAGCATAAAGTAGCTAAAAAAGGAACAGAAGAACATGTGAATGATAACATCTGCTGGAGTAGCCAAAATGTAGAAGATGGTTTGATCAGACATTCCAGCTGGTATATCACAAAATCTCACAAATGTCCAGAAGGGAATCCTTGCAGTCTGTCAATTCAACCTCCTCAGAAGCATTGCAAACACTGAGAAGGGAGAGAGAAAGAAAAAGAAATGAAACAGTGAGCCGATGTACAAAGAGGAATCTCTCCTGCATCTAAGCTTCCCAACCTAGTTCACTTTAGGAAACCGACCAGCTCTCCATCAGATGGGACTCTGGGGTGGAACAAGACTCCACTGCTTCCCTCACAATAGTGTCCTGCTACAGCCAAGCACCATGGTAGTGACAAACAGCTCCAGTCTTACAGGATGAGGAAGAAGCAGCTATGAAAGCAGGGTAAGAAAAGAACAAAGCCTGGGAGCACCTTGGCGATCCCCTTCTTTATCCAAGGAGATTGAGCAATCAAAGAATACTGAAAGGAGAAAGGAACCAAGAAGCAACAAAATTCCAGGGTTTCCTTTCAGCCAAAAGAACTCGAGGAAAAATCATTTGGTTAAGCAGAGGAAAGCTGATTGGGGAAAAAGAAAATCAAGGTAAGAAAACACATGAAACCGAATTTAGCTTTTTTCTGAACCTTAAAACATTGAAGAGCTGCCCTATTGAACATAATAGCAGCTACCTGTATGGAGAAGTTCAGTTTCAATTAATCAATAATTAAAACACAGTAGCAATATTCCAAATACATGCTCATTTTATGTGGCTCATCACTATTATAGCTATTGATCAGACAGAGCAGACATAGGTAGGTATTTTCATTGTCTCAGTTACTCCTCTTTTGTTACTGGGACAAATGCCAGACACAAACAAATGAAGGAAGGAAAGGTTTATTTAGCTCACAGTTACTGGAAGTTTCAGTCCGCACTCAGCTTTCTCCAAGGCAATGCAGCACCTGGCAGAGAGTAGCAGTTCATGGTGGCAGAACGGCAACAGCAGGAGTCCAACAACCGATGCAGTCTTGCCTCCTAGCAGAAACCTCCCCAGCCTGGTCTTTACAGTCAGGCTTCCTGTTAGTCTTCTGGTCTAAGCTTTGACCAGAATCTCCAAAATAGAACAGCCAAAGCTGTTCCAGCTCTTTGCAAGTAGATGACCTCTCCAAACCTTCCCTATCTCTTTCCATAAGTCGTTTTTTGTAGGCAGGCTTCCAGGCAGTCTTTTGGTTTCACTTGTGACCAGAATCTCCCGTACAGAACACTTGAAGCTTTTCCAGCTCTTTGCAAGTAGAAAACCTCTCCAAATCTTCCCTATTTCTTTCGATAAGCCATTTCCCAAAACTCATAATCCATATGGTCAGGTTCATCATAGCAATGACCCTACTTCTCTGGTACCAAATTCTATCAGTTGTTCTTCTCTCAGAGAGAGAGAGAGAGAGAGAGAGAGAGAGAGAGAGAGAGAGAGAGAGAGAGCCAAATACCCTACACCCAAAATGAAAGAAAGAAAGGTTTGTTTGGCTGACAGTTACTGGAGGCTTCAGTCCATATTCTACTGGTCCCATGGCTGAGTGGCACGGGGCAGAGAGCATCCAAGTCATGGCAACAGAACAGCAACAATGGCAACAGAGACAGCAGCAAGAGAGTCTGTTTCTCTGTCTCTCTTATATCACATTAAGGCTATCAGCCCCAGGTTGAGTGTAGCACTCATACCTATCATCCCAGCAGTACATTCCCCCATGACTATGCCCCATGACTATATGAGGCTTTGAGGGGGCAACTAGACACAAACCATAACATATAGATAATTCTATTGGATAGCTCAATACTACAGCAAGTCAAGCTTCTATCCAAAAATCAGTGCATGCATAACGACAGCCAAAAGTAAGTGTAAAGGAAAGAACAATTTTCCTTCTTCTGTCTTTAATATATGAATATCAGAAGGTAGTATTTTCATATGAATATGATCAGAAAGTATACTATATATGTGCATTCATTTTCCTACAGAGAAAAATATTTAATCATATCTTTGTAGTAAGAAATAAATGAAAATTAAAAAGTCAATAACGAGAAATTGCACTATGAAATGTAGGGATAAAATTTGAAAATAAATATAAAGACTAAAGAATATTTACAAAAATATATAAAAACAATGTGAAAAATAACTTGCAGTATGACGTAAATGATATATTACCTAAATTTGACTTTATACTCTTTGAAATATTTTCAGTTGTACGTTAATAATTCACAGCATAACTACAGAAAATCAACCATGCCATCTTCTTATCATATGAGTAACTTAAGTTCCTTCTTTGTACTAGTAATAATATATAATTTAATCACAATGTGTGTTTTCCTGACTTACTAAGGGTACACAGAAATTGATAGATGTCATTTCTGTGCTATCTATAATAAAAGAAATACAAGAAAGCATGAAAGCAAAAGCATGATTACTATTTGTGACATGCTACCATAAAGAGGTCAAGGTTCACATTAGTTAAAACACTAAAACATAAAATTCTGTAAAAGAAGTTCAATAAAACATTAAAAGTTTTGAAAAAGATATATCAGGTATACAAAAGAAAAAGAAAAGCCAGAGCTGCTGTAAACATCCAACTGAATCAGTTCCACATCACAGAAAAGTTGCATAGATAATGATTGCATTTGAATGAAAAAAAAAAAACAAAACATAATGCACCTGTGCATGTCATTGGCCTAAATACACCTAAATAATACAGAATGTAAATCTGGAGAAAGCATATACTGTGATTTTTTTTTGTTTGTTTTAGCATTCAAGGAAAATTTGACAGAGTATTACTAATGAGTAGTTTTAAAAAACATCATTTAGTCATTGACAGATCATTTACAGAAAAAAATAAGTGAAATTAGATGTAATTATAAATATTTCTCAGATATGTCTGGCACTATGCCAATTTCTAATGGTGTAAAATGGAAATAAATGTATGGCACTTATACTTCATTTTGTTTATTTATCTTCTGGTTTTTTGAACAGTGTTTGCTGCTCAGTTCAGGTTATATCAGACTTGTGGGCATGCTCCTGCCTCAGTCCCCTGGGTGGTAGGATTAGAGGCATCGTGCCCACCCTAACACTTGTACCTTAGGATTTAGTATTCAAAGTTCATTCTTCCAGAAGCAGATCATTAAGGTTGTATATAAAGAATAAGCATATACTTTTAACTTCTTCAGAGCGCATTGCCTTTCAGGGAAAATGAAGCTTAGTGAGGGAAGCAAGAAGTTTCAGTCACACTGATTAGATATTTTTCATTGCACTGCTTTAAAAATACAAATTAGAAAAATGAAAGATAAAATTTTATCACCTTGGAAAAATACCAAGAAAATCTTGAAGACATCGGGGTAGGCAAACAGTTCAAGGACAAAAATCAAAATGCAGGTGGAACACTTGAAAGAATTAACAACTGGGACCTTATCTTGTTGAGAAGATTTAGCACAGAGTGAAAAGACAGCCCACAATTTCTTTTAAAAAAAATTAACTAATGAGTATTCAGACAAAGGTCTTCTAAAGTATATAAAGAACTAAACACATTATGGCCTCAGAATTCAAAGACTGAATGGGCATCGGAGATGAACACACATTTCTCAGAGGAAGAAATACTAGAAGCTAATAAATACATGCAAAAATGCTCCACATCACTAGCCATCTATGAAATGTAAATTAAAACAATACTGAGATACCATCTCCCTCCAGAAGGAATGGCTATCATAAAGAAATCAACCAACAACAAAAACAAATGTTGGAGATGCTGTGGGAAAAAAGGAACCTTTCTCCACTGCTGGTGGGAATGCAGACTGGTGCAACCATTATGCAAATTAGTGTGGAGTCTGCTTAAAAATCTAGGACTGGAAATCCCATTCAATCCATCTATTCCCCTACTGGGAATTTTCGTGGAAAAACTGAAAACATTATATCATAGTGATGTCTGTGTACCTACACTTATAGCAGCACAATTTGTGATAGCCAAATCTTGGAAACAACCAAAATGACCATCATCTGAGGAATGATTGAAAAAGATGTGGTGTTTTCATACAATGGTGCATTACTCAGTTATAATGAGTGATAAACTTGAAGCCTTCATATATAAGTGGATGTGTCTTGAACATATAATCATAAGTAAAAGAAATTAGACCTACATGTATAAATATTGTATGGTCTCCCTAGTGTAAGAACTCAAAAGAAGAAATAAAAATGGAAAGACATAACATAGCTAAGTGGAAATCAAGAACTTAAAGATTAAACATCGAAGACACAGCAAGCAGAAAAGTTAAGAAACACGACAGGGGCAAAACCATGCACTTATATACACAGGATGATTCATATAAAGGTCGTAAGAATCTCCAAAAGGTTTTTGACACTGAGGATAGCAATGTGTAATACTAAAAGTCATGCTTAGAATGCCTGTCATTCTGGTCTTTTAGATGTGTGCTGTTTCTAATGTCGTATCAATTATTGATATGCTCTCTCTCAGGTGAATTTTTTTAAAAAGGATAATAAAAGACAAGGAAAATGCCATAGGATTGACATGCTATAATTTTATGTGGTTAGATTTCTAAATCTTTATGTAAAAATGTGTAATTGTTTCTTTTATCACATTTTATAGGGCTTTATTAGAATATCAATGATTGATGGAAAATATTTCCATGTTAAGTCTAAGGCGTTTGATATTCAGAAATACAGTGATGTTAAGCTCAAGTGCCTATGTTATAGAGTAATAATATCAGAGTTTCTTCTCTTCTGGAAAGTTAATTTCAGTCTGCAGATCAAAAAAATTAGAGAAAATTAAGGGCTACAGAGATAGCCCATATTTTTTCCTTAGCCATTCTAGTTCAGTGACAACTCAGGACATAACAGAACCTATACTGTAACATTCTATGACTCACTGGTGTCCGAAACTTTCTGTTCAAGGAGATTATGGAGCCACAGAGGAAAGGGATTGACAATGTATAGTGTGCTGAAGGAGAGAAAAACATTCTCTCAGGCTTTCACAGAGAGCAAATTGTTCAAGCAATGGCTGTGACTCATCCAGAGGGCTGACACTGACAAAAGTTCTACAAAACGTGGTACATGGTTTCAACATAAATCATAAACGATTTGACTGACCTTGGGAGATACAAACATTATATGCTTTGTAATATAGGCTTTATTTTAACTTGTCTTAACCATTCAGCAGAAAAGCTTAACCACAAGCTATAAAAGTAAAGCCAGATTAATATGCTGAGCTGTAAAAGGCTCAAGGCAACAGCTTCTGACATTACCAGTTCTACTAACCCACTACTAATATGGACTATTGAACTATACATACAACTACTTTCTTTTAGTTCAGTGAGAATAAATAATTATATTAATAGTGTTTAATAAATTTATTATGTCAGTATCTTGTATTCTGAACAACTACTTTGAAGACAATAATATGCATTGTATTATTTATTGTGGCTGTCCTATTAATGTGTTTTGAAACTGCCTCATTGTTATTTGTTTCTTATTAAAACTAATAAAATTAAAGAAGAAAAATACCAATTCTTTCAATAGTTAAAATATATATGACAATGGCAACCTTCTGTTATATATGAATTAAAATAATAAATATTCTCCATTCTTTATGAGTATTTGTAGAATGTGGCCAAGCTGATGCTCAGAGGAAAATCCACGTTCTAAAATGATGACTAAAAATAAATGATCTTATCATTTTGTTATAAATTCTAGAATGGCATCAAGAAAATATACTAGATAATTTAAAGTTAAAAATAGAGAATGAGTTAGGAAAAAGAATAGTTATATATAATATCACAAAATATGTAAACATAGAGGAGTACCCTTGAAAGGAATGTGGCATGTAGAAAAACTATATATATATATATATATATATATATATATATATATGTATTGTTTCTTATAAATTACTTAGGAGTACAGCAGATAAGTAATAGACATCTGCATGAATAAAACTACAGAAGAAACTATAGTACTGCCATGCTGGAAACACGTTGGTAGTTACATCATGTTTCCAAAAGCCATGACTTTATTTTCCTTCTCTAGCTCAGGCTGCTTTAAGGGTGTATTTAGGGACTGAACCGCAATCTCCTGTGCTTGCCTGGATTGCCAACAGAAGTCCTTAAACCACTGAGTTAACCCAAAAGCCTTTGTTTCCAAAATGTAGTCAATTGGCAAAATAACAGTTCTCTCATTGTTCTATACTTATTAGAAATGAAAAGCACTAATTGGAATATTGTGAGAATTGGGAACTGCTGACAGGATAATTTTTAAATTCACCGAAGAACACACTGACAAGAAAAGTGAACTAAAGCACTTTATTAATTTCATTGTGGTGTTAGCTCTCTCAGGCAAGAAGAGTCCCACAAAGGCATTCGTGATGAGTGTGCTGTTCATTCCTCCCCTCCTCATGGAAGGTTGTGCAGCATGAGGAATGAGGGGCACCTTGATGATAGACGGTGATCAGTGATATGGTACTGGATTTGGACTTTGGTGGGGGATTTTAAGGGTGAGTCCAATGAAGGAGATTAGATGGGATTTCCTGTTATAACAAAATGCTGTCTTTTCTGCGTGCAGGTGACTTAACAGATCTTAGCTATGGGAAGGGCAGGTTAGAGGAAGACAAAGGGCAGGTTAGAGGTTCAACCCCTGGGGCTATGATGCCAGCCTCATGCCTGGGGTATGGTGAAACAGCAATTGAGACTGGGCATGTTGTGCGTGCCTGTATTCCCAGCTATTAGGAGGCTGAGAACAGGCGGACCATTATGAGTCCAATCTAGTAGTGACAACCTGAACACCCTGTAGACCCTTCCCTAAAATACAAGTAAATAAATAAATAAGTAAACAAACAAATAAATAAATAAAAAACAAAACCCAAGAGTAGCATGTACTTGTATCATCCAGGAGAGAGGATGTTTGATATTCTGTGATTTGGGCAGTGCCAGTGAGTGCTGAGAGCATATACAATGGTCTTAATTTGCCCCACTTTGTCACAGTCTCCCAGGGACCCTGTCTGAAGTTGTTCTATGAAATCATTTGTGTGCAGGAAGTCAGCACAGCCTAGTTGTGAGGGCCCGTGCACCTTTGCAAGACTATAGTTTAGCCTTAGCCTCCAGATCAGTTCTCAGATCTGGGGGACAGCTTTATTTCTTTCTCTCAGTCATATTTGAATTTAGTGTCTATGTCATTTTTTTTTTTTTTTCTTTTTAAAACCCCTTTTGGGGCCCGGCAGGATGGCCCAGTGGTCTAAAGCGCCTGCTTAGGAAAGCTTAGGCGGCTTCAGGGACCGCAGATCGATCCCCGGCACCACATGCTGCGCCAGCCCTGCCCTCAGGGCAGGCTAAGATGGCCATAAAAATAAACAAACAAACAAAAGTTCTGAAACAAGAAAAAAAATAATAAAATAAATAAAATTCTTAAAAAATAAATAAAACCATTTAATTCTTGTATTTCTTTTCTGACTTTTAAAATATTTTTAAATTTATTTTTATTATTTTTTACAGTAGTTAATACATTGCATGATGTTGTCTTCATAACAGTTGTTCAAAGTGCAAGAGGCAGGCATGATTCCTTGTCTAAACCTCATTAGTACAGATCTTTCTTTTCATTACACAAAGAGAAAGTAGCTGTATATTTAGTTAGTCTGATAGTCCATAACAGTAGTGGATTATCAGCTCATCTGGCACTGGGGGCTGTTGACTTGAGCCTTTTACAACTCAGCATATTAATATGGCTTTCTTTTTATACTTGACTAATTGAAATGTGCTTGGCATTCTCTTAGTGATTTTTATTTAACAATTTAATAATATTTATCTAAAAATCTGAAGTTGAAGGGCTGGCGATATAACTCAGCGGGTGCTTGCTTAGGGAAGTGCAGGGGCAAGGGTTTGGTTCCTGGCCCACCTGCTGCATTGGCCTGCTCTGGAGTGCACTAAGCCAGCGATGGAGACTGGGCGGGGCAGTGCGCACCTGTAATCCTAGCACTCAGGAGGTACAAGCAGGAGGATCGCTGAGTCAGTAGTGAGACCCTGCACAAAGAAAGAAAGAAAGAAAGAAAGAAAGAAAGAAAGAAAGAAAGAAAGAAAGAAAGAAACAAAGAAAAAACAAAGAAAGAAACAAAGAAAGAAAGAAACAAAGAAAGAAAGAAACAAAGAGAGAGATAAAAATCTGAAGTTGACTAACCTATCATTCTGTGAATGAGGCAAGTCATTTGTAACTTTTGAATTAGATTTACTTTCATTTCTTATGCTATTGATTCTGTTCTTTTGATTTCATCTCATTTTAGCAACAAACTATGTCATTAGTAATATTGTGAGTAGTCAGAACTCATTTAAATTCTACTAACGTATTTCCTAAATCTTCTTCACACATATTCTTTGTTGAAACCTGTTCCCTTCTGGTTCTGTTTTCCTTCCTATTAAATGAAACAAATCCTTTGGAAAGTTCTTTTCCTGGGGTTGGTGCACGTGTAGATTCTCTTTTTGTGTTGGAAGATGATTTTATTTTTCTCTCTTCTCCCACCTACTTGCAATTTACTTTTTTGCCAGTCTGCACAGAACTGTCTACTGTTTACTGTCTTTAAGACTCTTCATGGTGATGTGAGTCTGCTGTGTAGAGAAATGTATGCTGCTCCTTTTGAGTGGTTTAAAGACTCTTTCCCTAAAGATTTACATCTTTCTTTCTTTCTTTCCTCCTTTTTGAATGCTTAAGCTTTTGTGAACCCCAATAAAATTTAGAGCACATTTATAAATCTATGTGACTCCAAAGTTGTACATTCATTTCTACAACAAAATCTTTATTGAAAGCCCATCACTTAGGCCGGGCGTGGTGGCTCACGCCTGTAATCCTAGCATTTGGGAGGCTGAGGCAGGAGGATCGCTGCTAGTTCGAGACCAGCCTGGGCTACAAAAGTGAGCTCAAAGCCAGCCTGAACTGCACAGTGGGACCCTGTCTCAAAAAGCCAAAAAAAAAAAAGAAAGCCCATCACTTTCTAGGAAGCATTTTCATAATTTGGATAACCCACTGAAAAAAATGCTCTGTGTTTAAATACTGTTCCTGAAATAGCAAAGTAGCTTTTCCTGCTACCTAGGTATTTGGCCCAAGAAATCTGAAAACAATCATGGAAAGATGATCACTATAGGCTCTTCCAAGACTTCTGAGGACAAATTTCATGACTCTTAATTTGTCAATTATATCTTTATAAAATGGGACTAGCCGGGCGTGGTGGCGCACGCCTGTAATCCCAGCACTTGGGAGGCTGAGGCAAGAGGATCGGTGCGAGTTCAAGACCCGCCTGGGCTACAAAAGTGAGCTCAAGGCCAGCCTGAGCTGCATAGCGAGACCCTGTTTCAAAAAGACAAAAAAATAAATAAATAAATAAATTGGGACTAAGAGCTCATTAGAAAGTTGAAGATTAGCAAAGACTATATCCTTGAAGGATTTTCAGAGTTCTTAAGGTGGAAAGACAGGTGACTCACAAAAGGTCTCAGAACCATATCATGTCCAGTGGGATTTGGGGGATTCACAGACCAACAGACCACACACCTGATAGTCTACAAGTTAGCACAACCATGTGGACTCTTGCTGCACTGTGAGAAAAGGCAGGGTACAAAAAGAATGAGCAAGTTGAACATCCACGCACAGCTGGAGGCAAGAATCTCTGTTGTATCTGTGGGGGGAGTGGGAAATCCATGGGAGGAAAACAGATTAGTCTTCCAACCCACTTTCCCATTTTTCTCTTCTTGTAATAGTTTAGTTAAGATCTGCACCCAAATATGCTGCAAATCATATTGCTAACCATCAAAATGAGACAGAGCTCCCCCTCCTGGCCACACAAGAGTATGAGGACTAGATCTACCTTCTTGTCTGAAGTGACCAAACAGACAAAACACATAAAGTAATGGTTTTTAAAGACTGGAGGACATATCTGTGACTCTTCTTTTTCTCTAAATTTTTGGTCTGCACACTTAAGTTGTTAACCCTCCAGAAGAGAAACTTAGTGATACTATTAATCTATAACATAGGTTATAGAGCTTAACATCAATGTCATTTGAATATGAAAACCTTATATGTAACATGGAACTGGTATTTTCCATCAGTCATTGAAATTTTAATTAATACCTGTAGAATGTTATAAAAATTATACAGTTTTATATAGAAATTTAGAAATCTAACCATATACAAAATTGTATCAGGTCAATCCTATGTTATTTTTCCTTTTCCCTTATTCTCTTTTATTACCCTTCAAAACTTTTTTTTACTTGAGAGTATAGCAATAATTGATATGACATTAGAAGCAGCAAACATCTAGCCCTGATAGGTCAGTGAGGACTCAGGACCTAAGAGAACCTGTACTGTAACATCCTATAACTCAATGGTACTTTCTGTTCAAGGAGATTATGAGGCCACCGAGGATCGACATTATATAGTATGCCTACTGAGAGTCACCTAGAGAAAAAAACATTTCCTCAGGCTTTCACAGACAGCAGACTGGTCAAGTAATGGCTGTGACTCATCCAGTTGGCTGACACTGACAAAAGTTCTACAAACCACTGTACATGGTATCAAGGTAAATCCTAAAGAGATATGACTCATCTTGTCAGATACAAAAGTTACAGTACATATATGTCTTAATTTAACTTGTTCTTAAACTTCCGGCAGAAGAGTTTAATCATGAGGTACAAAAAGTAATCCCAAATTAATATGCTGAACTGTAAAAGGCCTAAGTCAGCAGCTTCTGATGTTACCAATTCTGCTGATAACCCACTACTATTATGGACTATTGGGCCATACACACAACTACTTTCTCTTAGTTCAATAAGAAGAAATGTTTGTACTAACAGTGTTTAGAAGTTTATCATGTCGACATCTTGTACTCTAAACAACTACTATGAAGAAAACAATATGCATTGTATTAATTATTGTGGCTGTCCTACTAATGTGTTTTGAAACTGTCTCATTATTTCTTATTAAAATTGATAAAATTATAACAAAAATTAAAAAGGCAATATAAGCAAACAAAAAAAAAAATAAAGAGGTAGGCAAGAAAAAAAAAAGATTGGAAGCCAATGACAATTAAGAAGTGTGGAAATAAATAAGGCAAGCTTTGCACTTGTTCCCGAATGCTGTGTGGCTATGCAGACTCAGGCTGCCCCATCAGAGCTTTGCTCCTCATCCTACATGACTCCTGAAATCCATAGAATGTATTGCTAGTTGAAATGGCAGTGACAGGGAGAGTGGTTATTTGGATCCCTTCAGGAAGGAGAATCCCAAAGAGGATCCTTCATGACACAAATCCCTACTACCATTTATACACAACCATTTTCCATTTGAGAAACAGATCTGGCCTCCAAATGTGTATGAGTAAATGCTAATTCTTAATCATGGGCTACCAAATTACCGCACTTCTTGGACTGATTGTCATGAAAATGTTTGCTATTTCCCTATACAGTTGTAAGGTTTGCACACACAGAGCAACATTGTTGTCAAGTGAAAGTATGATGTAAGAATGAGGTCAGGGTGCAGTAGCCACAAAGACATAAGCAAGAAACAATAAGTGAACCCCTTTGGCATGGTCTCTGCTCCAGCTATAATTTGAACTCTCTCCGCTCTCACCTGTGTTCTTATTTGGAGTTTTTGTTTGTTTGTTTTCATTCATTGAGGAGTTTTTTGTTTCTAAATTCACCAGAAACTTCATATACATCTCCATTCCAGTTTTCAAGATGCCTTCCCTTCCCAGTCAGGGCTCTCACTTTAAGCATAGACACTATGAGAGACTGGCACTTCTATTGGTGTTGTAATTCAGCCTTTGCATGATGAGCCTCTGGGTCTGGTTGCTCACTGGCTCAGCTCTGTGGTTATAGCAGATAGGTCACTTTCAGGGAAGACCTAAAAATTCAAGTCATTTCTACAGTGCTTGGGCTTGTAATTAGAATCTCTAAATACATTATTTTTATTCGGCTTTGTCCAATGGGATTAGGAGCACCTATCCAATTTTATTCTATAATCTGGAATCAGACAAAATACATTGGAAGGTGACATCAATAGACACCAACAGCTGTACTCTTGTATAGGTACCTAGACCTCTTCCCCTGAGAATCAACTCAGAGAATCCTAAAATAATTTAAGCTTACCAAATCAGAGGCAGCTTCTGTGATAATAGGACAGCAGAAGGAAAATAAAATCACGTTTTCACTAACAGAAAGGAGTAACATATTGTCCTTCAACGCAAATATACCGAGTTCTAGAATGGTGCTAACAATGATCAGATAAATATCCTCTGTGCCTAGTTTTGTGTTGCCCTTATTTGAAATATTTAGTTAGAAAATATGCTCATTTTTTCGTTGTTCTGGTAGAATACTTTTAAAGAGAGAGGAGTCAAAAGGTATCTTGATCTCAAGGTGCAACCTATTTTTCTGCAAGTGACTAGTTTTTCCCTCTTTATGGAGAGTAGTGCTCCACTGTGCATAAATACCACACTTGTCAAATAAAATAAATCACACATGAGCTTAAATATTATATAGTTTCTCTTGTATGAGAAGCCCAAAATATAAATAAAAAGGAAAAGAAAAGATAGATATAGGAAATGAGGACTTACATCATTAGCAAAAGGAAAAGGACCAAGAGCTGGAGAAAGAGATGCCAAAAAAGTTAAGATGTATTATGTTCGTGTACCTGCTTCCAATAAGGAATGGAGTCCTTATGTACTGTAGGCACGCACTAGTGAAAAATAAATATTGGAAGAAAAACAGGGGGTACCACGTGAGCTTTCCACATATGTATATGTTGTGTAATCTTCAAATTAGGTTAAACTTCTCTATCTTCTCAAACATTTTTTTTCATTTGTTTATGTAGTAAAACATCAAAAATACTTCTACTTTTTTGAAGTGCACAGTACACAGCTGTGTACCTACCATGATCCTCCTGACTAGAGCACAGCTGGGGAGCTTCACTCAGTAACCACGGATCAGCTTTTCCCTAACACCATTCCCAGCTCCCTGTCCTTTCATAGCCACCATTCAATGGTTAATTTTTGAGATCAACTGTGTTAGATTCCAGATACATAAGTTTGGAGGTTGAATATGCCAGAACACGCAGGCAGACAAGTAGGCTGGCATCCCTGGCAGAACCTGATGTCTGATTTCAAAGGCAGTTTCTGACCAAATTTCCCTTTCCTCTGGGGAGGAGATTCTTTTCTAATTAAGGGTTTCAATGGACTGGTCATCCACAATTTGGAGGATAATCTGCTTTACTCAAAGTCCACTACTTCTGATATACTGTCATATAAAAATACCATCACAGGAACATCAAGAGAGACTTCTGGCCGCATAGCTGTGTATCGTGATCTACAAACTGATGCATACAACTGAATGTCATGGCAATCTCTGTAGCAGCTATGAACTCCACATAATATTATGGTCAGTAGATGCAAAGATAATACTTTACAAATAATGTAACTTTCTAGATGATAGTGTCAGTTTTCAGGGAAGCACTTCATGTATACTTTGAAGCAAATTACTCTTCTTGGAAGAAAAAAATGAAGATGGAATGGAATATGCATTTCTGAAGCTCATTTGTTTGTTTTTAAACACAGTTTTCTATGAGAGATCTAAATTTATACTTTAAGAATTCAAAATAGGGAGTTATTTTTGTTCCATTTTTCAGTAAAGTTTCAGAAAAATAGTTACAGCTGTTCTGGCCTTTATTTTTTATTCTTAGCCATAATACATGCTGAATCTTGTTATATCTTTAGTGTTACACTTTATTGAATTTTTCCATTTGCAGAAAAATAATGGTGCTGGGCGTTTTCAACTCTAGATTATGCCAAATCTCATTTTCTCAAATCTCAGTGATAAGCTGAATTTTAAAAATAACTTTTTTCTCACTTCATTTTGAATCCACGCAGTATGCCCAAATAATATTTTCAAAAGGAAAGCCACCGTCCTGTTTAGGAATAACCATTTGATATCTTTCCTACTTTGGCTAATTCTTATACACTGTTCAAAATGTTCACTTTATATTTTATTTTCTAACCCTTGATACTTGCATTTCCAATTCTATATCATATTCTATAATTTGTGCTATCATTAGAATGCTTGGGGATTCCTTAGAGTAGATATTATCACAAGTTGATGATGGCTGTCATTTCTTACTAAGCATTTTATACTAAAATAACTATTGACTAATATGCATTTCAAAGGAGTAAACAGAAATCTCCTTTGGATCTTCTACTCATGTTTTTGTCTTCCTCAATAATAACACTGACATATCCAAGGTAGAGAACAACCTTTCTGTATTTCAGTCACTAATCTTCTGTCATTGGCAACCTATAATCTCTTCTCCATTTCTATAATTTTGTCACTTTTAAATGCTATATAAAGAACTATTACAGTAACATTGGCTTTTAAATTATTTTTTTCTCTTTCACTTGTGGGATAGTATAACTCTCCGGAATTTTATCTAGGTTATTCTGTACATAAACAACTTTCTACATTTTATTTATTTGTTTGTTTGTTTACTCCTTTTTAAAAATTACTTTTAGTTAGAAATTACAATGTGACAGTTTCAAAACACATTAGTAGTACATTCACAGTAATGAATAAAATGCATATTATTGTCATTGTAGTTATACAGAACACAGGTTGTAGACATGATAGCTTTTCTAATTGTTATTGGGACAATAGATTTCTTCTCTTCGATCTAACAGAAGGTAGTTGTATATAGTCAAATGTTCCATATACAGTGTGTTACTGGAAAAACCTGCAAGGTTGAAAGCTATGGATTTGAGCCTTTTACAGCTCAGCATACTAAACTACCCTTAAGTTTTATGCATCATGTTTAAATTTTTCTGCTGCGTGGTCAAGGGCAAGTTAAAGTAAGACCTGTATACCAAAATATGTGGATTTTGTATCTCCCAAGATCAGTCAAATCCCCTCAGGATTTACTTTGGGACCATGTACAGTGTTTTGTAGAACTGTTGTCAGTGTCAGCCATCTGGATGAGTCATGGCCATTGCTTGACCAGTCTGCTCTCTGTGAAAGCCTGAAAGGATGTTTTCTCTCTAGGTGACTCTCCTTAGGCACACTATTTACCTTCAATCCCTTTCCTCTTCTGGGGTCCCTTAATCTGCCTGAACAGAAAATTTGGGAAACCACTGAATTATAGGATATTACAGCACAGTTTCTGTTTGGTCCTGAGTCCTCACTGACTTGGAAGGGCTAGAGCCAAAATATTAGCTATCACTGTAGTCCTTTTTATTCTCTAATTTTTGGTCTGTATACTTATATTCTTAGACCTCCAGAAGAAAAGCTTAGTGATACTATTACTGTAAAACATGGGTTCTTGAGCTTATTATCACTGTCTTTCTGAATATCAAATATCTTAGACTTGGAATTGGTATTTTCCATAAATCATTGATATTCTAATAAATCTCTATGGAATGTGATAAAAACAGTTACACATTTTTACACAGATATTGAGAAGTATAAGCACATATCAAATTTTAGCCCGTCCATATTTTGGCACTTTTCCTAGTCTCATGCTCTCTTTAATACCCTTTTTTGTTTTCTTGTAAACCAATCATTTATTTGAGAGAGAGAGAGAGAGAGAGAGAGAGAGAGAGAGAGAGAGAGAGAGAGAGAGAGAGAGATTATAACAGTAACTGAAATTACATTAGAAGCAGCACATATTTGAAAGACCAGAATGATAGGCATTCCAAGCATAGTTTTAGTGTTATTTAATGCTATCACCAGTGTCCAAAACCTTTTGTGGTTTCTTAAGACCATAGTGTAATTCATCCTGTGCATACAAGTGCAGAGTTTTGCTCCTGCTATGTTTCCCCTCTTTTCTGATTCCAGTGACTTCGCTGTTTAACCCTTAAGTCTTTGATTTCCATTCAGCTGTGTTATGCCTCTCCATTTTTATTTTTTCTTTTGAGTTCTTACACTAGAGAGACTATACAATATTTACACATGTAGGTCTTGTTTATTTCACTTAGGAGTATATATTCAAGATACATCCATTTATATATGAAGTCTTCTAGTTTATTATTCTTTATAGCTGAGTAACATTCCATTGTATAAAAATACTGCATCATTTTTAACCATTCTTCATATGATGGGCATTTTGGTTGTTTCTAATACTTGACTATTATGAATTAGGCTGCTATAAACATCGGTGCACAGATATCACTATGCTATGATGTTTTCAGTTCTTCTGGGAAAATTCCCAGTAGGGGGATAGCTGAATTAAATGGAATTTCCAGCTCTAGTTTTTTAAGGAGACAGGGTCACATTATGTAGCTCAGGCTGGACTTGAGCTCATTTTTGTAGCACAGGCTGCTTTCAAACTCGCAACTATACTTCTACCTCAGCCTCTCAAGTGCTGAGATTATAGACATGTGCCACCAGGCCTTGTTTAAGAATTACAATTTTTTTTTAATGGCCAGCTCAGCCTGCCCTTGGGGGAACAGCTGGTGCAGAATGTGGTGTCAGAGTTTGAACTGCAGTCCGTGTGGTTGCCTAAGCTTGCCTAAGCAGGCTCTTTAGGCCACTAAGCCATCTCATCAGTCCTACATTTTGTATTTAAAATTTGTTTAAAATTAAAGAATGTTCTCATTCTACACTTTGAGAATGGTAGAATTAAACATTCTACAAACATTTTGTAAGAAGGTTTTGTGTGATAACACATTTTCATTTCTCTGACATGAATGCCCATACATGTATGATAGTTGAGAACTTAGTTTTTTTTTTTTTTTTTTTTTTAAGAAAAACACCACAAGGGCCCGGCGGGATGGCTCAGTGTTCTAAGGCGTCTGCTTGGGAAAGCTTGGGCGGCTTCAGGGACCACGGTTCGATCCCTGGCATCACATGCTGCGCCAGCCCTGCCCTCGGGGAGGGCTGAGCCGACCATAAAAATGAGTGAATAAACAAACAAAGGTTCTGAAACAAGAAAAAAATAAATAAAATAAAATAAAAAATTCTTGAAAAGAAAAAGACCACAATGCTTCAAATTAGTATCACGTATGTTTGTGTTTCTCTAGATATTCACCTGTACTTCATGTAGTCACTAGTTTTTATTTTATCCTAATGATACATGTGTAATAATGTTTCATCATAGTTTTTGATTGTTTTTCTTTAATTACTAAAAGCCACAAACATATTTTTGAACATTTATGTGTCATTTGTGTATTTACTTTAACAAGATACCTATTCCTGTTTTGCACATGATTTTCCAAGTGGGCTGTTTTCCCCCACTGAGTTTTAAAACTTTACCATTCTAGAAAGTACTTCTTTGTCATATGTGAAGAGTGCAAATAGTTTCTTTCCAGCATGTAGCTTGCTTCATCCTCCTACAGAAAATGTTTTCAATTATGACAAGTCCGAGACAGGGAGATAGCTCAGTGGTCTAAAGCACCTGATCAGGCAACCACAGAGAGTGCAGTTCAATCCCCAGCACCACATGCTGTGCCAGCCTCACCCCTAGGGAAGACTGAGCCTGCCATAACATAAGTTTAAAAAAAATTATGACAAGCCCAATTCATTGATGGTGCCTTCTTTTTTTTTTTTTGTCTTTTTGAGACAGGGTCTCGCTTTGCAGTTGAGGCTGGCCTTGAGCTCACTTTTGTAGCCCAGGCTGGTCTCGAACTCACACCGATCCTCCTGCCTCAGCCTCCCGAGTGCTGGGATTACAGGTGTGCGCCACCACGCCCGGCCTGGTACCTTTGGTAGATCATCTTTTTGATGTGGAGCATAATAATACCTTGCCAGCTCTTGTTTCTGAATATTTTCTGTTAATTTTTTAATGGACCAAATTGCTTTAATTAGGTGATCTTCTGTGTGACAGTTTTTTATTGAGATTGATTTAAGTTAAAGTTCTTTACGTCTTTTGTATTGAGAAGTCCTATTTAACCAGTACGGCTTGGTTAGAAGCCTAATTTTGTGCTATCAGATTGCTTTGTCATTTTTTTAAAAATCAGTTTAGCATGTATGTGTATACCTATTTTACATTAACTATTCTATTATCTTTATGACTATCTTTCCATCATTATTGCATAATTTTGATACTGTGTTTGAATAAAAGTACTGAAATCACATTGATCAATTGTTAGCACTTTTTCAAGAGCAATTTAATTTTTCCAGTTATTTACCCTTGCATATAAACTTTAGAATGATCTCTATCTGTAAAAATATAAGGAGATTTTGATAGAATTTAAACTAAACCTGACATTATAGGGAGACATGACATCCTCACCCCATTAGTTCTCTTATTTGGTGAGCTTTGGACCTATTTTAATTTATTTATATTTTCTTTAATTTCAACAGCTCTCCAAAATTACCTGCAAATAAATTCCTCATATTTATAGAGTCATACATAAACAATTAGTTAAATAGATTACATTGCAAATTTCAGTTTCTATGTATTCTTTCTTATGTACATAATGTAACTGAATTTGTCAGGTCTTATATCTTTCAATTAATAATTTCAGTATTTAGTACCATAATTTCTCCTCTGAAAACTAAATTAGTTGCTCCTCAGAATGTCAATATATTTATACCTTTATTCAGTTCTATGTATTTTGAAGTTTACCTTGTGTCTTTGTCCTTATATGGGGATTATTTATAAGTTTTCTATATATGGTTCAAGTAGTTGGATATTTTCCTGTTACATACTTTATTTTCACTTACAGTCAGAGTGTATACCACATGATTTTACTTACTTCATGAAGTTTTGTTTGCTTTATGTTTTAGTATATGGTCTATACTATTTGTTGCATGAATAGAACTAAAATATGCCTTGCGGAGTTGCTGTGTAGACTATACAATATATTTTGATTAAATTCTTTTGATCAAGTTGAATTCCTCCATATTGTAACTAATTTGCTGTATGATTTTCCAGTCAATTTCTAAAGTCAAATATTAAAATATCTTATTATAATTGTTAATTTGCTGTTGATAACAAATTAGTATGAACATTATGAAGAACAGCATGTAGGATTCTCAAAAAATTAAAAAATAGAACCAGAATTTTATCTAAATCCTTGATACATAGCTAAATAAATGAAAATTAATGTCTTAGAAAAGATATCAGAACTTTCAAAGTCACTAGCTTTTTTTTAATGTAGAAAATATGAAAACAAATGACTTATTCTAGAAAAGATAAATAGATAAATAATACATATACATATACGTTGAAAATGGAAATTCTAGAGTCCCCCGCCCCAGAGAGTTCAGTAGGCTAAAGCACCTGCTTAGGCAGAGTGCTCTGGCCAGGGCTTGATCCCCAACCTGCTGTTCAGTACCAGTCACCGGGGTGTGCTGAGAGGCAATTGAGACTGGGCATAGTGGTGCATGCCTGTAATCCCAGTGCTTGGGAGGCTGAAAGCCAGAGAATCACTTGAGTCCAATCTACATAGTGGGACCCTGTAGACCCTGTACTGAATAATAAAGATAAATAAATAAAAGGGAAATTCTGCATTCTAACAATATACATGAACTTAAAGGGAATTATAATGCTAAGTGAAATAAACTAGGCATAGAAAAATACTGCATAATCTCTATATGTGGGCTGTCAAATAGGTAACCTCAAGAAGAGATGGAAGAACTATACTTTCTAGTATTTGGGAGAGATGGGGCAAAGTTGGTGCAAAGGTACCAATTTCTGTGCTATAGGATGAATAATGGCTATAGCCATAATATACAGCATGGTGTCTGTAGGCAGCAATACTGTAATGTGTACTTGAATTTTGCAAAGAAAATTTGTATTATTTTCACCATTAAAAATGTAGCTATGAACTTTGATATATGAAATTAGATATCATTTTATAATATTTATGTATATGGAAGAATCATGTCATATACCTTAAATATAAGTAGTTTTTGTCAATCATGCTTCCATAAAGCTGGAAGCAAACATTTCCTCCACATCCATTTGGAGCCCCATAACATACTGTTATAATTTAGTTTCAACTGTGAAACACAAAGCTTGAAAGAGAAAGAAAATATATGGCATTTAGTTATGGCTCACTCTTTCCATTTTTCTTTTCTACTGATATCGTAAGATTTATTGTATCATATTTTCTGTTTAGAGAATTACATTTAGCTGTAATTTAGGGAGAATCTGCCAGTGACAAATCATATTAATTTTTTCTCCCCTTGAAAGCATAGTTTCTCCTCTTATCTAAAAGACATTTCATAGGATATAAAGTTCTGTATTGACAGCTCTTCACGTAAAGCATTTGAAAAATATTGTAGCATTTTCTCATGATCTACGAAATATGAGAAGAGAAATATGTTACCACTTTTCTCCACTTGAAGGCGTTATTTTTCTCTTGCTAATATTAAGATTTTTTTTTCTTGGTGTTTAGCTTTCAGAAATTAACTTATAATGTATTTTATTGTATATTTTGTGCTATATTTTGTGTGGGTTTCTTCCAGCTTCTTGGGTTTGTATCTTTTGTCAAATTTAGGAATTTGCAATTAATTTATTTTCAGCTTTGTCATGTTTTTCCTTTCCTTACTTACTGTTGGTGATATAAATGTTAAATATTTGTTACTGAAACAAGTGCTGGATGTTCTGGGTTTTACGTTTAATTATAATTTTTCTGATGTTCGTACTGGTTCATTCCTTTTGCTCAAGACTGGAGTTTATGTATTCTCCCTTCTGCCCATTTGATTCTGTCCTAGAATCTTTCTTTGCAGACTGATTCCATTTTTCCAATCCCAACTTCACATGTTGAACCCTTACTCCTCAATGTGATGGTGCTTGGAAATGAGGCCTTTGGGAACAGATTTAGATTTCTATGTTATGGAGAGTAGTGCCCTTGCGATAGAATTAGTGTCCTTAGAAGAAGATTGTTTCTGTTCCTGCTGTCTTCTATTTCTTCCTCAGCCTCTCTCTCTCTCCCTCTCCTCATCTGCCCCACAACTGAGGAAAGTCCATGCATATAGCTAGGCAGGACCTTGTCAAACCAAAAAGGAAGTATTGACCTGTGCCCAGCCATGCGGACACTGTGGCCCAGACTTCAGACTACAGAACTATAAGAAAATCTAGTAGTTGATAATGGAAACATGAGCTGATCAAGCTAGTTTCTATAGAGCATTTTAGAAGAGTATTGGGCTTTAAATTTTAAGTTTCTATTTATATGTTACACTAGTTATTATTTTAAGAATATAAAGGTTCTATGCCAAGCTGTTTCCTTATCTAGACATTCTATGGTTTCCTTTGCTTTAAGCATCTACTGTTTTGCTGAAACATTTTTATGATGTCTACTTTTAAGTCTTCACTAAACAATTCTAACATCTCTGTCATCTTGTTGGGGAAATCTCTTCATGGTAAACTGAGATCTTTCTTATTCTTGGTACAACAAATGATTTTGTTGTTGAATTCTGGGCATTTGGGGAGAACTACAAGATTCAAAATCTTTTAAAAACTTTTTATTTCAGCTGAGTCCCTGTCATGCCTCTCTGATGGGGCATATACATGGTTGCTGCAGCACTCTTGTCTGGCAGGAGCCAGTGTCCTCTCTCTGCACTGCCATCACTGTCCCCCAGGCTGAGAAGAGGAGGATGACTCATCAGTGCTTCTCATGCTGAGGAAACCACGGGCGTGTGTGAGTCCTGATAGGGGGCAGTGAAGGACTGACTGTCTACTATGTCTCATCTAACCTCCTGGACCAAGGATAAGAAAAGACAGGGCCCTCCCTTGTAGCTGGGGTGGGTGACTGAGAACCTATTTTCACCTCCAGAGGAGGCTTTGTCTCTGCCCAACAGTGATCAAGTCCTGATTCCCTAGCTGGCGTTCTCTGACACCATCATGAGCATCTTCTAATTGTTTCGTCTGGGTGGGCTTCCATATTTTCCCTGGGCCTTTGTTACATTTATAGTTAAGAGTTTTCTGAGTTTTTTTTTTTTAAATTTTTTTTCTGAGCTTTAAAAATCTTGATTTTGTGACTGTGCGTGTTGCTAGGGACTAACCCCCAGATTTTAGTTCATGCACTGGTGCTTTTGAGCTTCTATAAGTTTGGCATTATGTGTTTCAAATGTAAAGCCCAGGCACTCTGTGCTGACCCTTGTATCTTGATCATCCTTGTAGTCTCTATGTTTTATGTTTTTCAGAGACTTCTAATGTTTATTTTATACATCATGTCTAGATGTGAGCTGGGGAGATAGCTCATTAGAATAAGTGGCTTTCTGGCAAACACAAGGTCCTGGGTTTAATCCCTGCTATGGCATAAAAAAAAAAAAGTTTGACATCAAGTCCAGATTTTTTTCAGTTGTATTTAGTGAAAAGAGGAAGAAAACCTGCATCTTCATCTTGCTAAAAGTCAAGTAATAATTTTTAAAAATTCTGTACACACTTCTCACCAGTTTAGTCATTATGTATTTTCTCTCCCAATATTGTTAATATGTAAAGATATCATACAAAAATTACCATCTTTTAATTGTTAGATTATTTCTTTAATATACAAAATTTCTCCGTGTGATACAAACCCTTTAAGTCTAAGAAAAATGTGTTGTAATTACTGAATTTATTGAATAATTCACAGTCTTTATCACTGCATTATGTGTCTCTTGGTTCTAAATAGCTAAGCTCAAGGAAATCCATCAAACTATCCTGGATGATCGAGGAGGAGATAAAAGTGTTTGAGTCTTAGTAATTGATATTAAAATCATGAGATAGAAGACATGATAGTAAAATTAAAGAGCAAGAATTGCTATAAATTCTGGTAGAATTAATATTAGTGTTTTCTGGTTCTTTCCCCTCAATTAAAGATTAAAGACTGCAATAGAGCTCTGCTAGATATTTCATGACCATTCCCTCATTTACAGTCCTGCAGAGACATAATGAGGAATTTGAATTCAACTTTTTTAGCTTTTCTTTTTTCCAGAGTACAGGCTGAGCAGTACTTAAAAGAAGGTACATAATAGATAATTTTGACTAAGTCCTTTGAACACTGGCCTTGGGATAAAGACAGGTAGCATTAACTATTTTGTTCCTCAGTCTCTTCCTGAAACCACTTCATGTTTCTTTGGCTATGCACAAAATGTTGGAGACTCCATAGAATTTCTCATAAATGCCAGATTATTTATAAAACGCTATAAACGCATTGTCTTAGTTACTTTTTACTCGTTGCTGGGACAAATACCTGACACTCAAAATGAAGGAAGGAAAGGTTTATTTAGCTCACAGTTTGTGGAGGTTTTGGTCCATATTCGGCTTGCCCAAGGCTGAGTGGAACAGAGCAGACAGCATTCAGTTCATGGTGGTGGAACAGCAACAAAATGGTGGCAGAGGCAGCCAACCAAACACAGCAGCAGAGCAACACCAACAGCTTTGGTCTGTCTGTCTCTACATTACATTTAGGCTCTCTGCCTTAGCCTCCGCCTTAGGCTACAGCCATAATCCCAGAAGTACTTCAACTCATAATCCCATCAGTACTAAAACTCATAATGTCAGGAATCATGGATCAAGTCTCAAACTCTAGAAGTCCCAGCCCCCTGATTCATGAGGCTTGGGGGGGGGCAACTAGACATAAACCATAACATGAACATAAAGAAAACTATAGATGTCCAAATCATTCAACCAACCAAACAACCCATCACTCACTCCCTCTACCCTGACTTCTACTTACCACTTCCCCTTCTCCCTTCATTCTCTCATTTCTTCTCACTTTCCAAGTCAGTATAGACTGGAGGGTCTTATCTACCGCCTGCAGTATGGGAGTCCTTACCCCACAGATCAGTAAGCTGTGAATATGAGCTTGTTTTTCACTTTCTGTGTTTCTTTATTCTAGGATAAATCGAAGTTTCAATGATGAGTCTACTGTCAGAAAAAAATAAAGTTGAATATTATTAATAATATTTATTTGAATGAAGAAAGCTATTATAAACATAATCATAGTAATCATTATGCCCTATCGATATTTTTCATCTACAGTAGTTAGTAAATATCTGTTTTATGAACTAGGTTTTATAAAATTCATTTTATTGATTTTTAGCTCATTACTAGTAATATCACAAAAGTTTAGTAGTGTGGATACATTTTTCAAAGCTTTATCAAATTTCTTTTACTTATACAGACTTTCTGCTATTTATAAATCCCATAGTTTTGTTATCCCTATTAACAGAAGCTCAAACAAATTCTACTTTTACAATAATAGTATGCAAAACAGAAATTATATGGTGATTTAATTTTTTTGCTGCATTATTGAATACAATCCTATCTTGATTAGAGGCTGATAGGAACTGAGTTCTGATTATAATATTAATAATGACTGAGGGAATTTTAAACACAGCCCTCTGGCTTTATATTCACAAACCTAGTTTCTCTGCCCTTCTCACAGGCATTGGCAGGCACATCTGTGTATATTACAGCCTCTGCTTCTGCATCCTAATGCTGCAGTGGTGGTTGAGGGAGCAAAATCCCAGAGACCGAGCTCAGGAAGCTATGTCTTATATGACGGCGAAGAGCAAATTAACTTTACTGAGAAATGATTAGAAATAGCATAGACATATTTCAATAAGCTCAGTAAGTGAACCTGCAGCTTAACTTTCTCTTTTCCTTGTCCTACAGGTCGGCTACATCTGCTTTGATTTTACTCATCAAAAAAGAAAATGTAATTAATATGAAATAACAGTAGAAAATAAGTTTCTTTTACTCTTACAAATGTACAAACACAGGAGGATCTTCAAAGGAGCTTACTTAGCAAGGAGGCCTGAAGCAGTCTTTATGAACTCAGTAAATCTAAATCTGACATGATTAAATTTTATCATTTTAAACATAAATATATTCATGTTATTGCATGACCATAATCATAAAGATACATTGATATTGTACTATATAAGCAGTCCTAGAAGGACTTGTAGTGACTATTCTCCCATTTTCACCCTTCCATCTGCTGATATTACAGGTGTGTGCCACCACACCCAGTCTTAATTGCTGTTTTAGCATGCCCTGGGAGGCTGGGCTGGCACGGCATGCCGGGGATTAAACTCCAGCCTTTGCCCTCTACTTAAGCAGGTGCTTATTCTGCTAAGCTACTTTGTCAGCCCAGCATAGTTGAATGCTGAACATTCTTTACTAGTGAAATAAGCCAGCCACAGAAGAACATTTTATGACTATTTTACGTAAAGTTCCCCAAGTATAGGTTCAAATATATAGAAACAAAGTTGAATGAAAATTTCTGGGGTATAGCAAGAAAGAGAAATAAAAAGTCAATATTTTAAAAATATACAATTTCAATTCATGAAGCTAAAAGATTCTGAAAATTGATGGTGATAATGGTTACACAGCAATGAGATGTACTTAATGTCATAGGACAACACACATAAATTGGATAAAGTAGTAATTTTGATTCTATGTTTTAACCTCAATTAAAAATGCTCCAAAGTGTTCACAAATGCCTAGTCACACCGAGGGCAGTTTTTATTGATGTTGTTGGTAACTTCTGAGTAGATGGAAATGCTGAACCACAGGCAGGTTAAATGTCCTGCACAGCATTATGCAAATTAGCAAGCATAGAAAGGAAGCACCAAACACATGCCTTTTAAGCATAATAAAATCAGTTCATTTTCTAGAAATACAAGACGTTTTTTAAATCCACCTCAGGGTCCAGAATAATCCCAGGTTTATCATTTCAGAGGTCACTGAATAAGACTGTTGACGGATAGATGGAGAAAAACTAATCCATTGCCATGAATAAGTAATGTGCTTGTCAAGAGCTTGCTAATTGATAAAATCTGTAAATCTCCAAGGTAACTACTAAAGATTTGTTGCATAGTGTTATATCTTGTTAAACTATGATGTTAGTTTTCTGATATGATCAGAGTTTGTTCTCAGCATTGCAATCTGCAGTTCTACATGTCTCTCATATAATGCTTAAATTATACAAATAGAGGAATTTGCTTTGTGTTTTTGTTTCTTTTCAATTTTAACTTATATTTAAGATAGAAAACATGTGTGTGTGTGGGCGTGTGTGGGCGTGTGTGTGTGTGTGTGTGTGTGTGTGTGTGTGTTAAAAGAAAGACAGATCCATGGACAGTAAAAGAACATAGAATCAGTTGGTTTGAAAGTTCTAGCACAACACCTGAGTCTGTATGTATCCAGAAAGAGAAATGATGACAAGTATTTACAATAAGCAAGAACATTAAGGTAATGGGTTGTATCTATCCTACATTTAAGGAGGATTTTATTTTATTTTATTTTATTTTATTTTATTTTATTTTATTTAAGATGTACAGGTTCTCACTATGCAGATCTGACCATAGTGATCCTCCTGCTTTCAGCCTCACCAACCTAAGATTACAGGTGTGCAGAGTGGGTCCCCATCTCAGCGGTCCTGGGGGGCTGGGACAGCACTGCGTGTAATGCCAAAGATTGAACCCCATTCCCGCATTTGTCTAAGCAGGCGCTTAGTCCACTGTGCTATCACTCGAGTCCTTATTTTACATTTACCTATAAATTTATGTGATGTAACCAGTGCTGAAGCCTTTAAGTGTTGGCTAGGTTATAGGGTGAATCTTTCCCATTCAAGTCACTCTGTGGAAAACCTCAGTGTCATTTGGAAAAGGATAGTATACAATCTACACGAACATATTATCATTGAAATAAGAGCTATCTTTATTGGGTGTCAAGCTATATACTACTGTCAAAATAAATTCCTTTCTTTTATTAGAGTAATTATTGGCAATTGAAATATTAGCCCTGATATTACTCTACTAGCCAGACAAAATACACAATAGAGGAATCAGTTCAAGTCAAACCATTTAGCAATACAGACATCATTTAGAGCCTGTCAACTTCATAGGCTTAAGTTTCAACTCATTAATGTCTCCTTTTTTTCAGAATCTCACTATTCTATAGGTCAACTATATCTAGAGTAAAGCTCAGAGATTAGACAGATTGAAGAGCTAAGCAAGGAGCCCTGTTTGTATTCAAATATTGATGCACACAATAGGCTAGAAATGTTATCTTCTCTTTTTAACTTCAATCCCATATTAGGCACTCAATAAATATTTGTAATGAAATAATAAGAAACTTAATGTTAGCAAAAGCATCTGTGCTGATCAAGGCATGCAGAACAACAAGCAGGCCAGTGGCATCTATAGACTTAGGGCAAAATTCCATGAAATTATAGCTCACAGCCACAAATCAAGCCACTTGCATATAGTAATTCAAGGTATGCACCTAATAATTATGCCTGGGGAGGTGGAGCAAGAATCCTGCTTTAGGAACATTGTTAGTAAGGTTACAAGAAAAGAGTCAAAAGTAAGACTGTGTTATATCACCATACTTCAGTATTTATAGAGCACAGATTAGTCCCAGAAACTAGGTAGAAGCTGGGTAACTTGGCAGCATTTAATTAATTACATTAAAGTTACAATTATAGAAATACAAAGCAGGATGGAAATTGCAAATGCCAGTGAAGAACAATGATCTCATTCTCAGGTGATCTGAGTTGGTTGTAGTTTGGCCTGTTAGTTTCACAATTCCATGGTTTCAGGTGTGATTCTGGGTTGTTTGAGATGTTAGCAGAGATGAGAGATGTTCATCTTTAGGCAGCCCTCTTTATACAATCAGGCAACAAAACACTTGTGCAGCAAAATAATTTCCAATGATTTAAAAACTTGACATTTCTTGGATGCCTATTTTTTTGAGTGACTATTCATTTTCCCTGATTTCTTTGGATCTCTTATTTAGTTCTTCCTCACATGTCTATTCTCACATGTTTCACCTTGCCTTTGGCTGGCCTGGTGGGTTATTTACTGAGATCTAGCCCTTCAGCACTACGAGGCCAGCTTACAGGGACCTTCACTGCAATCTTCTCTGGCATTTATGTGGGCTAAACCCACAAAGTCCTAGTTAGCATTTGGGACACAGATGCCAGCCTGATGCACTTGCTGCTGTGAAGTATTTTCAAATCACTATGATCTGTTATGGAATTATTGTAGCCTTTCCCACCAGGACACAGTGATTTATAACCTACCCATAGAAAAGACTCTTTAGCTCTGTTCCCATTAGTTGACTGAACAATTTACCTTCTGCTTTGTGCTCACCCCGGCACTTGATCAAAGCTGGTTCATATTCTGCTCTTGGCTATTGTACGATGCCATATTAATGGTTTATTGGTTCCACTGTGCCTATAATACAGCAGAGTTTATGATGTTAATAAAATGACAAGTATAAATACTCCCTTGGCTTTGATTTGTCTTTTTACCAAATTAATATTATGATGTGGGCTTTCCTTGTACTCCAGAATTGCAAATTTCCATAATAATCTGCCATGCAACACTTTAAATATTTTAATACAATTCTTGCAATATGCAAAAGGAGAAAAAAGTACTTTGCTGTTAATTGGTATTCTCTGCTCCTTATGTTTCAGACACCTAGGGAAGTCTGACAGAATTCACTCAAAAAAGAGGGCTTAGATGCAGGAAAATAATTTTAAGCATGTCCTCGGTTTTCTTCTCCTTGAAATCTAGCACTTCCAAGTGACGAAGGATGCTTCATCCTAAGTATACAGTCCAAGGTTGAGACAGCTTTCTTAGACCAAGAAGACCGATGCATCTGTGTAAGCATAAAACAAAGAGAAGTTTTACAGTATTTGAGCCATGTTGGAAAGTCTTCTCTTAGTGCTATTAGTAAAAAATAACTGAAAGATGGGTGTCTCCTCTATATTCTGTATACATCTGACTCTAATGATAGCAAATACCCATTAAAATCTTTCTGTACATGGTGTAGTGAGAGGTAAGAGTTCTGGAATATGAGTTTTACTTGGGATAAACATTTAAACAAATACTTGGAGTGTTAAGTTTCAGGTTTCTTTGTAGATAGGTTGAAGAATGTAGTGTAGGATGTTGGGAGTTTCAAATGAGTTAAAGCTAGCAAAGCTTTTAGTACAGTCAGTAACATTTAGCAAATCTGTAAACATTCCCAGTTACTGCACTATTAGCATAATAACAGGAAGACACAGGTATTTTAATTCTCTTTTATAAATGAAAATGCACATAGCACATAGAAGGAAGGCACTCAGAAGGGATGATTAGATGGCAAGAAGAGTTCCCTTGGTGACTGATGAGGTTAGATTACTTGTTCAGTGTATTGTGCCAAGAAGGTCAGCCAATTAGATTATGCTGCCAAGGACTACATTTCTTACCTTGGCACTAAGCTCTACAAATGTGTGCTTGAGGGACGAAAGAGATTAGGTCATCAGCAGTGGAAAAACAAACTGTACAAAGCACAAACTATGCTCTTGAAAATGATGTTCATCTGTGAAGAACTTCATGATTTCTAATTGCAGACAAAGTAATGTCAAACAAACAGACCAACAGAAGAGTGGATAATGTCAAGCACACACTTTTCTCCCTTCCTGGAGTGTTCTTATTCCTGCTCTCCAAATGACTGACTCTCATTTGTCCTTAGTTTAAATGTCACTTCATCCAAGTAGTTGTATCTGACTTTCTCATAAAAGTTTACCTCTCCTTCTCAGGGCCTTCATTAGTCCACACAGTGCCTTTGGGCAAATTGGCAAAAGCAGCTCCTCCTGAAGACTCTTCACTGTAACACCTGTCAGAAAATGTTTTTAATAGAACAGTTTGTTTGAACAAGAAACTTTATTGCCATCTGCCGGAAAATTTTTGCAATAAATCTCCATTGTCCAGGGCTCTAGTGGCGCCTCCTAGTGTAGTATTGTGTGGAGATGCAGAATTATACCCAGCATTCTTATATCCCTTAACCCTTTAGCACAACTTCCAGTTTATTTGGTTCTTAGTATTTACTGTATGCTGGAATTATTTATTGTTTATGTACAACTTATTCCTCTGCCACTTAGAAGCTCTAGGAGGACCACAATCATGTCTGTATTCATGGCTACATGCTCAAAACCCAAACTTTTATTTCACTATAGATGCTCAACATGTATCTTTAAGTTACTGAATAAGTGATAAAAACTTATACCTGCTGAATCTTCTGGTCCAATTTATTCTTTAATACAAATGAACACAGTGCAAATTAGAAACTGTGATTTAAAACCTGGTTTTCATAGCAGTATGAACCAGTGTCTTGTTGAAACAGAAAAATAAAAACAACTGTGTTAACAGAAATTGGAAGCATTTTTCACAATATTATGAATCATATGAAATTAATATCTAGTGCAGCTGGGTATGGTGGCTCACGCCTGTAATCCCAGCACTCGGGAGCCTGAGGCAGGAGGATTGGTGCAGGTTTGAGACCAGCCTGGGCTACAAAAGTGAGCTCAAGGCCAGCCTTAACTGCATAATGAGACCCTGTCTCAAAAAGACAAAAAAAAAAAAAAAGAAATTAATATCTAGTGCAAATGAACAGATCTGTTAAATCTCTTCCTTTGCTAGGATGAGGGTGGAGATAATCATAAGATGGGTTTTGAATTTTTGCTTTGATAGGTGCATGGTTTTGAAAAATCAATAGTTACAAATGTTTTCAGCCTACTCTTTGGCCATGGATGAACCTTCTGAGATATTTTTGCATCACATTTCATTATGTACAATTTTAATGAAAAAATTATTAACATATTTTCATATTTTGGCCACTTTTTTTAGGGTTCATAGAATTAAGCCCATAGCCTTGTGTGTGCAAGGCAGGCATTTTACTACTGAGTACTAACTTCAGTCCTTAAAAATGTTTTGAATTATATGCCAAAGCAGCTTCCACATAGTCCTCTAGCCTGAAAAGATCCAGCCTGCTCAAGATTAAAGTATCTCTCTTTAGCCTTCTATGAAGAAGATACCTGACTCTGAGTCAGCTTTTTATGCATTGAAAGGAAATTGATGCTTTCTGCATGTCTTGCCTTATGGTGTGATGTATTTGATAGCTTCATGTGGTGATATGCTAGTGCATGCTAAGCCATTTGAGCTTCTACACCTAATGTAACTGACACAGTAATTTCTAAATCATGATCTGTGGGTGTGTTGAAGAAGAATATTGGCTTGTTCCTTATGACAGTGATGTAATGATCAATTCATGTTGATATGAATAAAATATGTTGATAAGTATGCAATTTTAAACATAGAAGGCTTTTGTCAGGATATATGCAATGAACAGTATCTAGAGTATTTAGAACAGAAAGACTTGAACATAGGCTATTTCTTATTTAGGTAACAGAATAGGGAACCCGAGGTGCCCAACACTGACAGAAAGTCTCTCTGAAAGACTCTCAGGAGAACAGAAGAAGGTAGTACTTTGGAACCAAGATCAGGACAACCCAGTAGAAGCTCAACACTATGATGGAAACTTAAAATCATGTAGAAGATGTAGCTGAAAAGTGCTGCCCGAAGGAGAAAAAGAAAGACACAAATGACCTGAATATTCCTTTCTATCTGCCCTTCAGTCTTCCAAAAGGACCTTGTACTGTTAAATTGTTCTAAAGAAGCCTTGTGTATCCTTTGTAATTCATGTAGAGCAGAGAAGGATCAAGAAATGGATTTGATAGCCAGGGATACACCTCAGAGGCATAAGTGCCAGTCTGGCAAATGTAAGGTCCTGAGTTTGATTCCTGGTACCAAAATAAATAAATAGATAGATAGATAGATAGATAGATAGATAGATAGATAGATAGATAATGGATTTGAGGGCTGTCAACATAGCTCAGTGGTCTAAAGCACTTGCTTAGGCAAGTTTACGCAACCATGCAGACACAGTGTAATCCCTAGCACCACATGCTACACCAGCTCCACCCGTAGGGCATGCTAAACTAGCCATAACATAAAATAAAAAATAAATAATAAAAATAAATAAATAAATGGATTTCAAAGTATAAAAATAAATAAATGAATGGATTTGAAAGTAAGCAAGCTTTAGACTGGCATAAATGTCTCTCCTCTGCTTTCTAATAGCAATACACATGCCAGCACATGAGAATTGATAGAGAATTGGCTGTCTGAACCATAGCAAACTGTGCTTCCTTAAATTAACATTTTAGAGCCATGCATGATGGCACACACCTGTATTCCCAGCACTTAGGAGGCTGAGGGAGGAGGATCGCTGCTTGTTTGAGATCGGCCTGGGCCACAAAAGTGAGCCCAAGGCCAGCCTGAAAACTGCATAGCGAGACCCTGTCTCGAAAAAGAGAAAAAATTTAACATTTTATTTTGATTATATTGCACACCAGAAGTTGAGAATCAAAATATATCTTAAAGTATCAAGAATCCTTTTATTTCAACTCAAGAAATTACTATGATCAATCATTAAAAGAACATAAAATAAGATACTGGTCATACTGTAGTGACAAAATAAACCATCATAATGACCTGGTATAAATTTGTATGAGTTCTAGCAATTTGGAAGTGAAGATAATATATCAAAGTAACTTTACGCAAAGAGAGAATTCTCAACATTGAAAATTTTTGACCCTCCACAAAAAGCCAAATAAAACAGAAAACATTTAAATAAATCTTTTTGGGATGGGGGTCTTTTGCTTAACCTGGTAAAAAACTAAAAATTAAAGCAGTAAGTTATTTGACGACATAGCATCTCTTTAAAAATGAGAATTTAAATAAACACACCTCAGATGACATCTTGCCTTGAGTTAATGTTCAGTTAGTGAAATTTTACCTGCCTTTCAGAATGCATTTTAATGTAATTTTCCATTAGGTATTTTCTATGCCTTCCATTGAAAATTATTCTGTGGCAATTTATTTGTATTTATCTTAGTCACTTGTTGTATCAAACCTTTTAATAATGCTACTATAGATTTGCAATCATGTACTGCAAATTCCTATATATACTGAAAATCCCTTGAGTAAAGGGATTATGACAGCTCATTTGAGTAACTATAATAGTATTATTATAATCAGGTCTTCATATAGTTTTGTTCAATTGCTTGTGGAAATATATATGCATCTTTCATTCAACCCATAGATATTTAAACATTTATACTTGCTATCCACAGTAGTAGTCTATACATAGAACTTTAAAGTAATTTTTAGCAAGTCATTGTTAAGATTAAGGTCATAGACTTTTTCACTGTAGTTTCTTTTATTAATCTTATGGATTCAGGTTTTACTTTTTTAAAATAAATGGGTATCCTCACTTCTATTGAAAGACATAATAATACAGATTCAAGAAGCTGAACAAATTTCAAACAGAAGACATGTAAAGAAAAATTGTAATTGTCTTATGATTCACAAACAGCTAAAAACAAAAGATAATTTTAAAAACACGAGGAAAAAGGCATTATAGAGAAATAGCAGTTCAAGTTTCAAATGAATACAAACCTATTCAGAGTCAGTGATGGCATATGGCATGCAATACCATTTTGGGAGGGAAAAGGCACATATATAAACCTGTCAACTATGACTCAGCCCCTCCCCCCCAAAAAGTAAAACTTTTAAATTCAGGCAAAAATAAATCCTTGCAAAATGTTTCAAACATAAAATTGTTAAAATGCATATGGTAATGTGAGAAGAAAAGACTTTTCAGAATAAAGAGTATTACAAGAGATATGTGGTCATTTTATAATTATTATATTGTTAGAAAATTAGAAAAGTATTGAAGGGCCAAACAGATAGCTCAGTGGACTGAAGCACTAAAGCACCTGCTTAGGCAGGAGCAGGGACTGGGGTTCCATCTCCAGCGTGTCGTGTCAACTGCACCCCTGGGATGCACTGAGATGGTGACTGAGACTGGGGTTGGTGGCATGTGCCTGCAATTCCAGTGCTTGGGAGGCTGAAAACAGGAGGATCATTCTGAGTCTAATGTGTATAGTGAGACCCTGTAGGCCCTGTAGTAAATACATAAAAAAGTTTTAAAAAGAGAAGTATTATAAAAATTATGGTTGTATTCAATATCATAAGAAAAAAATAACAAAATTGAGAAACAGATAACTTAGCTATCATATAGCTCACATCAATAATGGTAAGACAGATTAAGCCACAAGTAATGTGATCTAAATAAGCATTGATGTACCTTGACCTCATAAATGTTTTAGACCATTACAGACAAAAACTGAAAAATACAGTGGTGCCTTGGTTCAAGAACTTCATTCTCTGCATGATTTTGGTCACAGATTTCAATTAGAATTAAAAATTTTTTTTTTTATTCTGCAAAATAAATGTGTATGTTGGGTCATAAATATAATTTTAAAATATTTCAAAGACTTTGAATCATGTAGGCTATGTTCTCTGGACACAAAAATAAATAAATTTATGAATAATGAAAATGAAATGCATAGGAAAACCTCAAAATACATAGAAAGTATCTATATAACCCATAATTTAAGGAAAGAACCATAAAAGATTCATAAAATAGTTCAAACTTTATGGCACTGAAAACACACCTGGAATCTCTTGATCCATTTTTGGAATAAAGCCACATCCTCATGAGTAGCTACTGACTAGCTGCTGTTGTACTGCATATGAGGGTGTTTTGTTTTTTTGTTTTTTTATTGTTTATTTTTAGCAAGTTTTAAAAGAGAGCAAACATTCTGCCTAATATTGATCTCATAAAAATTTTATGATTCAGTTCAAAATTTGAGCTAAATTTCTGCATATTGCTATTTTTAAAGGAAAATATTGCCACAAATAGTCCTTGGTTGGTGCCTAACCTCTCCTGAGGTTTTGATATCTACATTGAAATATTCAGTGATATATATTCCATATCAAAGCAATATACGAGTTAGTAAAACCCATGTAGTAATTTAAAAACTTTCATGCAACAAAATGCCTACTAAGATTATTTATTTACTTATTTATTTATTTTTTACCCTTTTTATTATTTTTTAACAAGATAGCAACAATTGATACAACGCGTATATCGCTATCCTCACAGTAGTCATTCAAAGCACAGTATGCAAACATAATTTTTCCAATCATAATTGGTACAAAAATTTCTTCTCATTGAACTAAGTGAAAATAGTTGAATAAATAGTCCAATATTCCATAGTTGTAGTGGGTTGCCAGCAGAACCGACAATGTCGGAAGCTGTTGATATAAACTTTTACGGTTCAGCATACTAATCTAGCTTTGTTTTTTATGCCTCCTGGTTAAACTTTTCTGCTGGGTGGTTAAGGGCAAGTTAAAGCAAGACCTATCATATAACTTTTGTATCTGACAAGGTCAGTCAAATCCCCTCAGGATTTACCTTGAAACCATGTACAGTGTTTTGTAGAAATGTCAGTGTTAGCCATCTGGATGAGTCACAGCCATTGCTTGACCAGTTTGCTCTCTGTGAAAGCCTAAGAGAATGCTTTTTCTCTAGGTGACTGTCCTTAGGCACACTATATATCATCAATCCCTTTCCTCTGTGGTCCCATAATCTCCTTGAACAGAAAATTTGGGAAACCATTGAGTTATAGGATGTTACAGCACAGGTTCTGCTCTGTCCTGAGTCCTCACTGACCTTGACGGGCTAGGGCCAAAATATTGGCTATCCTTGTTGCCCTTCTTTTTCTCTAATTTTTGGTATGTAAACTTAAGCTGTTAACTTTCCAGAAGAGAAGCTTAGTCATACTATTACTCTATATGATAGATACTTGAGCTTAACATAACTGTGTATCTGAATGTCAAATATTTTTATACTTAATTTGGAATCTGTGTTGTCTATCAGTCATTGATATTCTAATAAATCCCTATAAAATGCGATGAAAGCAGTTACAGATTTTTACACAAAAATCTAAAAATCGGAGCATATATAAAATTGTAGCCAGTCAGTCCTATGTAATTTTTCCTTGTCTCTTACTCTCTTTTAATACTCATTTTCTGATTTCTTGTAAAACAACCATTTACTTGAGAGAGAGTATAGCAATAACTGAAATGACATTAGAAGCAGCATACCTCTAAAAGACCAGAATGACAAGCATTCCAAGCATAGTTTTAGTGTTACACATTGCTATCCGCAATGTGAAAAATGTGTTGGAGGTTCTTAGGACCATTGTCTACTTTTACCTGTGTATATAAGTGCACGGTTTTGCTCCTGCCATGTTTCTTGTCTTTTCTGCTTGCAATCTCTTCATTCTTTGGTTTCCATCCAGCTGTGTTATGCCTTTCCATTTTTATTTTTTCTTCTCAGTTCTTACACTAGGGAGACTATAATATTTTACTTATGAGTATATCTTCAAGATGCATCCACTTACAATCAAAGTCTTCAGTTTGTCATTCTTCATAGCTGAGTAACATTCCATTGTATAAAAATAGCACGTCTTTTTCAACCATTCTTCAGATGATGGGCATTTTGGTTGTTTTCAAGATTTGTCTATCACAAATTGTGCTGCTGTAAACATAGGTGCACAGATATCACTATGATATGTTCTTCTCAATTCTTCTGAGAAAGATAAAAATGAAAGGTATTCCAAGCATAGTTTTAGTGTCATACATTCAGTTATAGTTTTTTAAGGATCCTCCACAATGCTTTCCATAATGGTTGCACCAGTCTGCATTCCTACCAGCAGTGGAGTATTGTTCCTTCCCCCCCCCCCCCCGTAGCCTCTCCAACATTTGTTGTTGGTTGATTTCTTTAGGGTAGCCATTGTTTCTGGTGTGATACGGTATCTAAGTGTTGTTTAAATTTGCATTCCACAAATGACTAGCGATGTGAAGCATTTCTTCATGTATTTATAGGCTTATTAAATTTCTTTCTCTGAGAAATGTGTGTTTATCTCAGATGTCCATTTCTGGATTGGGCCTTTGAATTGCAGAGCCCTGATGTTATAGATAGATAAATAGATAGATAGATAGATAGATAGATAGATAGATAGATAGATAGATATATCTATATCTATATCTATCTATCTCTATATATATGTATATGTATATATAGTATTTTAGGACAGGGTCTAGTGGGTCTCATTAGGTAGATCAGACTCACAGTGATCCTCCTGTTTACAGCGTCCCAAGTGCTAGGATTGCTGGTGTGCACTACCCCACCCTGTCTCCATTGCCATCTCAGCACACCCTGGTTGTGAAGCTGGCATGGCAGGCCCGGAAATCCAACCTCTGACCCCTGCAGCTGCACTGAATGTGTTTGTAATGACTGCCTGTGAAACCATGGGAAGAGGGCAAAATGACCACTTGTGCACTGGAGAGTCAGAGGAAGCAGTCAGGAACAAAGAACTAGAGCTGTCTGCAGAGTGTAGTGTGAGTCCCTGGTGGAAAGCTGAAAGATGATCTGCCCTGGAAAGGCCAAAGGATCTAGAGATGAATGCCTGAAGGCAGTGCCTCTTCCTATAGAGAGAGAAAAAAAAAAAAAAAAAAAAAAAAAAAAGAAGGGCTTCATTCTTCTTTCCATTTTTATTCCATCCAGGCTACAAGCCTATTAGGATGTGGTGCCCTTCACATCCTGATTGGGTCTTCCTGTGCCAGTCTGAGACCTTTGTGTTATTCACACACAGTCACACCCAAAGCTGCACACCACTAATTCACTAGGCATTTCCTGATCCATTCCAGTTAACATGATGCACTTAATTACAACTTTCTGTGGGGTTTTAATGGAGATTGCATTGAATTTTTAGGCCACTTTGGATAGTAGATACAATTTAATGATATTCTGTTCTATGAGATTTCTTTTCATTGTGTGTGTGTGTGTGTGTGTGTGTGTGTGTGTGTCTTCCTTAATTTGCTTCTTCACTGTTTTATAATTTTCAAGCAAAAAACTTTCACTTTTTTCTTTAAATTATTCCTAAGGGTATTTAAAGATTTGTTATTACAAATGAAACCCCCACTCCAATTTTTCTTTTTGCACAATTTTCTCTTTATGTATGGAAACATAACTGATTTTCTTTTTGAGGTTCTGGGGATCAAATCCAGGACCTCTTTTGTGCCACAAATAATTTGTTCACTAACTTTGTTGTCTGCAACCTTATTGCATTTATGAGTTCTAATAGATTATTGTTGCTTGTTCTGGGTGTTTAGAGTTTCTAGATATAGGATAATGTCATCTGAAGTCAGAGAAATTTATCTCTTCCAATTTGGATGCTATTCCCCCTTGACTCCTATACTCTGGCTGGATTCTTCACTACAAAGTGCCACAGAAGCAGTTAGAATGGGACTCTTTGTCTTGTACATCTTAGAGGACAAGCTGCCAGTTTTCTGGATTTGAACTCATGACCTTTGGACTTGCCAGGCAGGCACTTGTGCCTCGGAGCTATCTCTTCAGTCACTTCTATACATATTTTGCTGAGAAGATTTTTTTTCATGGACAGGTACTCAGTTTTTTCCACATACTTTGAATATGTATCTTCAAATCACCATATATCTTTGCCTTTCATTTTGTTTAATATAGTATATAATATTAATCATTGGTATATATTGAACCATTCTTGTATTTTGGGCAAAAAAAAAAAACGAACAACAACAAAAAAAAAAAAAACCACCTTGTCATACTGTATTGTTGAATGGTTTACTAGAATCTTCTTGAAGATTTTCATTGTGTACATCAGTGACACTGTGTAGAGTTTTATGTGGCATCATTGTTTGAATTTGGTGGCAGAGTGATATTGATCTTATATAATGAATGTGGAAGTATTCTTTTTCTTCTGCTTTTTGGGAAGAACTTAAAACAATGAATATTAAATTACATGTATTTGACAGAATAAACCTGTGAAGTCTTCTTGTCCTGGGCTTTCCTTTTGTGAACTGTTTGTCTGCTGGTCAGATCTTCCAATTTCCTTTAGACTTAAATTTTTCTCTCTCTTTCTCATTTGCCTCAGGTAGGTGGGCAATTTCTAATATTTTTTGTTGCCTACTTAATTTGTTGCTATGTAATTGTTCCTAACAGTCCCTCATGATCCATTCTACCTAAAGAGGTGTGTGTTGTAATGTCTCCGCTCTCACTTGTCTTTCTCTTCCCTCTTCTATTCTTAGCTACTAAAAGTCTGTCAGTTTTATCTTTAAAAAATATAGCTTTGTTTGTTTGGTCTTTTTGATCTATAGTATTGCTCAGGTTACTTGTTTTATTACTGATTTTCTGTCTTGGTGTTCTATTCATTATTGAAAGTTAGTTACTGAGGCAATAAACACTAATTCCAAGCACTTAACAGCTTTGTTCTCTTCCATTTGTCCATTAACTATTTTTAGAAGTTCATCAGTTTTAAGATTTATTTTAAATAACTTGATTTTTTGTTTGTTCTGTATTGCACAAAATATCTTCCTTTTTACTTGACTTTATGAGTTTGTTTTTATTTGGGGATATTTTCATGTTTTTGTCTTTTCTGTCTTTCTCACTAGTGCATGTTTACTGCACACAGTGGTCACAGTCAGCTGCAGGTCTTAGGCTCTTCTGTCCCCTGTCCCTCCCTTTCCTCCCTGCTCTTCCCAGCCTTTGGTCCACTCCCACTTATAAGAGCTCTATTGCCTTTTTCTCAATTTCTTTTGTAAGATATGGAAAGAAGCCTAAAATTTGATTTTAGTCTCATTAGTGCTTTTTTTTACATCTGTCTCTCATCCATTAGATTCTTAATAATGATTTCACCTGGCCTGTCTTTTCTTGATTCTTCAGGAATCAAGACTGGGCCTGGTGGTGCACACCTGTAATCCCAGCTCTTGGTAGGCTATGAGTCTGATCCAGCAGTGAGACCCTGAACTTCCTGTAGAGCTTTCTCTGAAAAAAAAAAAAAAAAAAAAGGATTTCTTTAAATCATAATCATTCCATTTAAATCTTATTTCTTTTGTAATATGTGAATCTGAGGACTAAATTTTTCTCAATCATTTTTACTAAATCTAGCAAACTTAGATTTTCTCTGTCTTCATTGCTGTGGGTTTAAAAATGTTTTCTAATTTCTGTACTTTTACTATGAATTTTTAAATAATAACATTCACAAAATGGGTATGAGGAGGTTACCATTTTTTGACTAAAGAATACACTGTGGGAGATAATTTTATTTTTATTGGATTGAGGCTCTCTCTGTTTGTAAGAGGATGTGCAGGTATATGTGTGTGGGGGTGTGTGGGTGTGGGTGTGTGTGGGTGGGTGTGGGTGTGGGTGGTTGGGTGGGTGTGTGACCCAGTGTTATGGTTTTTGTATAGGTGTCCCCCCAAAGCTTCATGAAGTCATGGGGCAGGGCAGCTTCTGGTATTTGTAATTGATTAGTGTGGAAATGGGTGCTGCCCCTCCCCTGGGGCAGGTGATCTGTATTTCAATGTAAGGTAGGAAGAGAAGTCAGCTGCTGGGATTGCTGCTAAGTCTCCCAGAGCTCTTGCTCTCTGCCTACCACCATGGAAAGTTGCCCTCTGCCATGTGCCACTGTGCTTTGGAGTCTGCTGAATATGGACTGAAACCTCCAGTAACTGTGAGCTAAATAAACCTTTCCTTTCCTCATTTTGAGTGTCAGATGTTTGTCCCAGCAAGGAGAGAAGAGTAACTAAGACAGAATCTGGTACTGGAGGAGTGGGGTTGTTGCTGCGACTAAACCTGACCATGTAGATTACAATTTTTTGAAATGACTTATGGGAAGAGATAGGAAAGGTTTGGAGATGTTGCCTACTTGTGAAGAGCTGGAACAGCTTTGGCTCTTCTGTCGGAGAGATTCTGGTCAGAGCTCAGACCAGACAGCTGATAGAAAGCTATCCTGTAAAGGCCAGGCTGATAGAAAGCTATCCTGTAAAGGCCAGGCTGGGGAGATTTCTGCTGAGAAGAACTGCATTGGTTGCTAGACTCCAGATCATTTGTGTTTTGACTTAGCAGAGAAGTTGTCTGCATTTTGCTCATGTCCAGAGACTGCCTAAGATTGAGTTTAGGTATGGCAGACTGATGAATCTTTCAAAAGATATTTCAAAACAACCAAATATTGGGGCAGTGGCATGGCTGCTACTGGGGGCTTTTAGCCAGATTTATGTTGAGAATCAAGAGCAAGGAACCCAGCAGGATGGCTCAAAATGTAAGTTTGGCCAGAAAGGAAGTGCCAATAAAGTTGTGGATTGCAAAGAT